>MNCI01015620.1:0-11949 GCA_015680685.1 Gnetum montanum
ATTCACTGGGTTGGAGAACTCATTGCCATTCATAAGGTCCTTCCCGCTTGGCTTTAGCAACCACATAAGGGCCTTCCCACTTGGTTGAGAATTTACTCACATGCTCATAGATAGACTTAAGGATGAGGTCTCCCTGTTATACTAGCCACCAATGTGGGTTTGCTTAATGCTTTTGCTACTGCTTGCTCTGGTAGTGCTCTATGTGGTTCAGTGTCTATGCATGCTCCTCCTCTATTGAGTCGAGTTCGATGATCTACAACTCGTTGTTCTAGGCTTCACTCATGATGTCAAATAGGATCATCTGAAGTGATCATACCTACAACTCAAGAGGCAACATAGCTTCAAATACATAAACAAGGCTGTAGGGAGTCTTACTTTTTGCGGCTCTGCACATTATCCTGTAGGCCCATAGAACATAGATGATTTGTTTGTGCCACCGCCTCCTGCTGTTGCTCAGCATCTACCTTAGTAGGTTGATGATGGACTTATTTGTAGGCTTCGCCTATCCCTTTGCCTATGGGTAGTATGGGGAATAGAAAGATTGCTTGATGCCTAGATTACTATAGAAGGTTTAGGTTTCTATACTACTAAACTATGGCCCATTGTTGATCATAATATTCATTAGAAGCCAAAATCTTGTTATGATGTTGTCCAAGATGAAGTGGTAGATTTGCTGAGATGTCGTCTTCCTCTAGGAGATAGCTTCCACCTACTTAGTAAAATACTTAGTAGCGGTGATAATGAAACTATGTCCTACAGAGGACTCAGGCATAATGGGCCGTATGAGGTCTAGTCCCCATCATTGAAAAGTCCAAGTGATTTGCATTGGGTGTAGGTCTGTTGGTGAGACATGTATGAGATTTTTGTATTCCTAGCACATGTTACATGTCTTGAATTTTAATAGGAAGTCATGCTCCATGTGGGACCAGTAGTACCCTAGGCATCTAATTTTCATGGCCATAGCCCTAGCTGCTATGTTTCCACCACACAGCCCCCCATGCACTTCATTAACTACCTTCTATGTCTGCTTCCCTTCCACACATGCCAACAATATCCCATCGTAGGAACATTGGCACAAGGCATCATTTCCCATGAGAACGTATTTCCAAGAATGCTTACGAATTGTATCTCTTTGGGTAGATGTCAATCCACCTTGGGGTTCCCCATGTTGTAGGTAATCTTTAATATTGGCATACCACTCCTAGGCATTTGCAACATTGACAGAGGCCACATGTCCCTCCTGAGTGATAGGCTTGGTGCATTCAATGATCAAAGTTGGCATACTTGGGAATGAATGTGATGGAATGTATAGTGCTACAGTGGCTAAGGCATCTACCACGGTGTTTTCATTTCATGGCATGTGTTGCACACCTATGGTTGCAAATTTCTTAAGTAGAATTTTTGCTAGGTCACAGTGGGCTTGCAGGTGTGTGGCTTTGTAGGCGTAGACCTTGGTGATTTGATTCACAACTAGTTACTAATCTCTGCAAATTACTAGGTGTTGTATGAAAAGTGCTTGGGCAGTTAAGAGATCTCTAAGTAACCCCTCATACTCTACCACATTGTTGGTATAGGGGAATGTAAAACATTAAGCGAACGGGTGCATTTCCCTAGAGGAAAATGTGATGATGGAAGCTACATTGCCTCCTTGTATGCTTGAGTCATCGTCGAAGTGTAAAGTGGCTTCGTGATGCGATGGGATGATGTTGATAATGCTAATGTGTTCATCCGGGAATTCAAGGTCTATGGTTGCCTAGTCATCAATGGGCGAGGCTGTGAGTTGGGTCACTATGGCTTGATCCTTTGTCGACAATTGACTTACATAGTGTAAATCGAACTCCACGATTATTGCTTTCCATTAGGCTATACGGCTACTTTCATATAGGTTGTTATTGCTTTCCATTAGGCTATATGGCTACATAGCATGGAGTATGTTACTTTTGCAAATGACATTAGTTGTACTGCGGAATAGGTAGTGCCCCCATGTTTTTATTGAGAACACTAAGGCAAGGCAATTCCTCTCCACTTCGTTGTATTTCGTCTCATGCGTTATTAGTGCATGGCTCAGGTAATACACAAGTATCTTAGAATCATTATCTTGTTTTTGACATAGTAGTGCTGCAATAAATGTATCAAAGGTGGTAAGGTAGATGAAGAAGGGTTTACCCCTTTGTGGTGGATGCACAGTTGGAAGGTGTAAAAGCTCCTTCTTTAGGTCATCGAAGGCCTACTGGCATTGGGTTATCCATTTGAAGTTAACCCCTTTCTTTAGAATATGTTTCATGGGGTATAACTTGTCAGTTAACCTTGCTATAAACCTTTGGATGAATTTCACCCTACCTTGCAACCCACATAATTGCTTAAGGTTTGCGGGAGGTGCTAGGTTAATGATGGCCTTAACTTTATCGGGTTCCAGCCGTATTCTGGCCTCTAATATTATAAACCCTAACATGTGTCTGGTTTTCAGCCCAAAGATAGTTCTTGGGATTGAGGTGTAGGTCATGCATTTGACAGCACTTGAGGACTACCCCTAGATCATGTGGGTGATCAGCTGCCTCCTTGGACTTGACTGCTATATCATCCATGTAGTCGTTTAATGTTTTTAGGATATAGTTACTGAAAATGTAGGTCATGGCCTGCTGGTATGTTGTTCTAGTATTCTTGATCCCAAAGAGCATCATGGTGTAGCAAAAGGTCCCTCAGAGGGTTATGAAGGTTTTTGTTAGCTGATGCTCTAGGTTAATGCGGATTTGGTTGTATCTGGAGAAACCATCCATGAAGGATAACAAAGCATGATCAGCTATGGTGTTAATGACCTGATCAATGCTCGAAAGTAGGAAATCCTCCTTCATCATTTCCTTATTCAAATCTTAGAATTCCATAAAAATTTGTATTCCTCTCTTTTCTTCTAAATCACAACAATGTTGGACACCCATTTCGAGTCATCAACCACGCAAATGAAACTAGCTTGGTATAGCTTGGTGATTTCATCCCTCACAGCTAGCATGATTTTAGGCTTCACTTTGTGAGCCTTCTACTTAACTACCTTCATGCACAAGTCTAGGATGATGTTGTGCTATATCAGCTATGGATCTAAACTTGGCATGTTGTTGTATGACCATGTGAAGACATTGATGTTATCTTACAGAATCTTGAATACGTTTTCGTGTGTCTATGTGTCTAGGAGGGAGGTAAGCTTTAATGCTCTTAACTTTCCATTGGACATGGTCATAGGTGTCTCAATGAGAGGATCCTCGATTACATCCTTGACCTCTAAGTCAGGGTTTGGACCAGGTGCTTGGGCTAGCTTGGGGATACTTCTAAGGCTACTATAGTGCTAGCCATGATTGATCCCTAGTCGATTAGGTTAGGGTTGAACTATCTCGCAAGCTTGCCATGTGGACCTACTAACGTTAAGGATGTGGAGAGATCATGACAGATTTCCATATGATACCTAACCTACCAAAACAAGATGAAAGCCTAGTTAAGAGGCACCTGTTGGCAGTAATTGTGTATAATGAAAATTTGCAAAATAGCGATGAGATGCAACTAGTGAAGTATGATGATAAAAATCTTGTTAGTTTAAGGTCATGGCAGATCACCAAGGCATAAGAATGTGAAGCTTGTTAGAAAATGCAAACTGGTAATGTGAAAACGTGAAACTACTAGAAATTGCAAAAGTGTAAAACTGCTAGTTTAACGTCATTGTAGACTGTGAATGCATAACAGGTTGAAACTACTAGTTTAAGGTCTTGTTACGACCGTTAAAGATGCAACTATGCTAGGATTTCTAGTTTAAGGTCTTTTCGGACCGGTAACACTGCGATTGCTAGGATTGCTAGTTTCTGATCTTTTTGGACCTGTAAAAAAAACAAATATATTTTTTTTGGGAAAGCAAATAGTTAGCTTGGAGCATGTCAAGGTTTTCATGCTAATAGTGCTACGATGTCGTGGTGAGCATGCTACATTGTTGCATTAAACAGAGAGACAGTGTCACAAGTTTACCTTTCTTACCATTGTGGCAATAAATAGGGATTAAACCCTGGTAAGCTTGCCATTCTACTATACGAGCGCAGAGTCCATATTGGAGGAAAATATGATTTCGGAGCATGGAGCAATTGTTCTAATGACAAGTAGAGCAAGTTTTTTTCATAGCAAAGAGGGGAAATCTATAGGTAGGATGATGGCTCCTAAGAAGGAACACACTCATTTGGCACTCGAGAAGGTCGAGGAGGTGAAGAAAACCCCATGATAAATGATGCAAGCACACATCACAGAGAGGGATTACATGCCATTGACCCAGTACGCTATCATTCTCCCTCTACTTTTTGCAATTCTATTATCATTTTTTCATTTTTCTTCTTTTCATTGTGTATCCTAGTCTTAGGCATATGTGTTTTCTGTCATTGCATTATTTTGCCCTTTGCATTGCCACTTTTTCCGTTTCGGTCATTACAGACGTGTAAACGCCATGCCATCATTGCATGCAAGGTCGCTTAAATAGCCACTACCGTGGTTGTCATAACCGTGGATGCTTGGACATTTTAAGTTACTTGGCTTTTGAATGGCGTAGTGTAGGACCTTAGGAGGGCTTGGCCATGAGTGATGCGATAGTGTGACATGTGTTTTGTTAAGGCATATTGTTAATCACTCTGTTAGGATTAATTGCTCTATTGCTACGCTAGGCTATTGCCGCTACGCTATCTCTTTCATGTTCTTACTATGCTATGTCTGGAAAAAGGCTATGCTACGCTATATGCATGAATTGATAGGTATTTCTATGTTGTGTGCGTATTGCACTTAGACATGGTGCTAACACTTAGTAATTGTATTATGCAAGGTGGGGCTAAGGTCCATTCTAATCATCTTGGATATTACAGGTGTCCTGTGTCACATAAGCAAGCCCATGGCCAATGCTCCCCCTCCCCGTATATGCGTGGGGAAGCGGGGGGTATGGTTTACGGAAGGAGCACAAGAGTTCCTAGAATACCTCCTCCAACACTTGAGTGTGATCATTTGGTCATACATTGAGGAGGAAGAGGCAGCCATTATAACCAAAGACATATTTCCTAGGGCAAGCCAGGGCATCTTGAGGTTTCTAACAGATGGAGCAGTCTTTAGCAAGGAAGGAGAAGGATCTAGTCATTGCCCAATAGGGTTGAGGCATTTATCCTAGATCTAGGATATGCCTGAGTACAGCTACTACCATTCTTACAACACACTATTTATCGCACATCATATGGTAACGTGCTTCCAGAACCTAACAAGGACTATCTACTATGTTGGTGGGTGAGTTTTTTGTAACCCTATTCCTACTGTGTTGTGCAATGCTTACTATATTGGCCAAATGATAACAATGTATTTTTTTTCCTACTAGGTTCTACATCAACAAGGATGGGGTTCACGACTAATCGGGTCTGCTGACTATGACACAGATAGCCCTACACGAGTTTTCTTGTACTGAGAACCTTCATGCAAGTGTGATTGGTCAATGTGGTGGTGAGTACCACATCTACAAAAAATTATTCTGCATTCCCTACAATCAGGGAAATGGGTCTAGCTGGCTCGATGAGAGGTGGGCAGAACCCTTCAAACCGACCACTCTTGATCAAGTTTTAGTTAGTCTTTCACTGTTCCCGTTACCATACAGACCCAGTAGGTCAAAAAATAAGTGTCAGATGCATAAGAATTTTTGCAATCATTGAATTTTTTGTGTTTTTATGCTAAGCATTTTTTTGCAAAAGCTATTGTAGAGGTGAAGAAGCCCCAGGAGGTGATGGTGGTAACTACAGAGACACAGGGGCTAATATCTACTTCAAGTATGGAGAAGTAGATAAAAGCCAATGCTAGATAAATAGTGCAGCCTTAGACTCCCTGGTCGAGGATATCACAAAGGCTAGGCTCATGGACCTATTCGTGGCCCCGAATCCAAATGTTCCTACCGCGGAGATGCTCTCCATGGTCGAATCCTTTTCCAACAAGGTGAGCTACTTCTTCATGCCTGTACATGGCATATGGATGGTCAATAAAATAAATGACCAGATTTACATGAACCTCTTTAGTGTCCCTACCGAGGGCATCCTCATAGGGTTAAAGTCCAAGATGGAGCTGCCCTTCAGAAGAAGTACATCTAGGAGTGGTTGGGGCTTTCTAGGGAGCAAAAGGGGCTCCCTATGGATAAGCTTAAAGAAGGACCTACCAATGGGGTCTACCCTATTTTCTGTGCTCATGCATTCCCCTAGCTACTCTCCCAAGTAAAAGTCATGGGAATCGAGTAGGCCTCGGTGATGCGCGAAGTTATGGAGGAGGGGGCTCGTTATAACTGGGCCTAGTTTCTATGTAAAGGCTTGCAAACCAAGATCTCAAGGCTCTGTAAGAAAATAGAGTCTTGTTCCAATATCCATTATTCCTTCTACATAGCTTTCTTGAAGCGTTTTGAGGAGTTCTTGATGGTTCAGGAGAATGGAGTCTAGGTCATGCAAAACCACAACCAGATTTCCAGACCTTGGATTCACCATATCCTTCAGACCACCCAAGCCTAAGATCCACAAAAAATAGTTGGGGATTCATTCTCTGTAATGACTAAGGCTCAGGTGTCCTGCAATGTTCATGGCTAGGACAACATAGAAGAGATTCCCACTACAATAGATAGTAGTGTGTCCCTGGGTGAACATTTCATAACCGAGATCATGGCTAGCAAGTTGCAGCGGAGGAGGCCTCCTTCAATGAAGGAAACCCTTTGGACGAAGGAGGAGGAGGGGTGAAGACTACAACTCAAACTGTAGAGGATACAATTCCCTATTGGTAAGTGTTTTCATTTAATGCCTACTTTTTTATTATCTACTACACTGTGCTACGCTAGGTGGCATAGCGTAGCGTAGGACCCACCTTAGGCTAACTTGTCTCGAGTTGATGCAAACATCTTTCTTGATTACCAAAACGAGAAGAGGAAGAAGAGGAAGGCAATGAATAGGTTTCGGCCCTTAACATAGGGATGATGAATAAAGACATGGAGGCCCTAGTCTTAGAGAGAAGGGCCCTGGTTGAAAGGAAGAGAGCTCCTTCCGCTAAGGCAAGGGCTCTTGTTATTAGGGAGAACACTCCTACTGATGAAGAGGAGTCTCCCTCGAATAAAAAAGATGTTTGTCTCCTAAAAGAAAAGGCACCAACACATGAAGAGGAGGTCCATAGGGACTTGGCAGGAACCTCTGGCTAGGCCACCACCATCATTTTGCATTAGAAAGAAGGAAGACCACCATTGGATGCTGGTGAGTTCAACAATATATCTACCTTGTCATAGCCCATTTCAGCAATTGCTGACATGTTTGGTTATGTGATAGATGCTATCATTGATGCCACAGGACCTCCTAAAATTTACATAGAATCATGGATTAAGATCCTTAACAAGTTCACATTCATGTAGGGGATCATTGATGACATGATCAGCCATCTTCAGTAGGTGGACCCTGAAGTGGGTGGGTAGTAGTGTTATTTGCTGTTGCATTGCTATGCTAGAACTTCTTCAGTTTGCTAATATTGCTATACTACTAAGGAAACTAGTATGTTGGTAGGCTTTCAACTCAAATGGGACCTAGCACAACCTTTGAAAGTTGATGATGTATCCACATTCCCTCCTAAAGTGACTGAAGTGTCTCATCGCGCATACGATGAGGCTTGCAAATGGACGTTGCACTCTGCACGCTCCCTATGGGAGTATAAGCACATCAATGAGGACCTGTGGAAATGGGTCCAAAAAGCTAAGAAAAGGGAGGCTGACTTGAGTGATGAGGTGGTGGACCTCAAGTTGAGAAACGAATTCCTCATAGCCCATGATAGTAACAATGAGGACTAGCACACGGTTGTGATAGACTATGCCAGGTTTTGGATAGTTGTGTGTCAAAATGTTGAGGCCATTGACAAAATAATAGAGTAGTGGATGTAGATGGACCTGTTAACCCAGAAGTGTCAAGATTTAAAGGACTTCAGTGCTAAGGTTTACAAATGGGGATAGTCCCAAAAAAACCATAAACATATGTATAAACAGGAAAATGCCACCCATCGTAAATTGTATGAGGACGCTATTATGGAGGGATTTACGTATGAAGCATTCGTAAATGTCATCGATGCTTTTGAGGCTTATGCCAGGTTTAGAAAGTAGGTGAAGGTTACAAAATATCCTAACTGGAAAGTGGACCTTCCCACAAGGGAGACGGTGACCGTCTCCTTCTCTTCGAGGTCATCAAGGTGGAAGACCGTTGAAAGGGAGAAAGATGCTGCAGAAGACATTGAACCAAACAAAAGGTGTTGGGTGGATATCATGGCAAAGGACGTCTAGCATCACCTAGGGCTTAGTTTAGACTAGATACCCTTCGAGACAGACACAGGCCCTTATTAGGTTAGTTGCTTTCTACCATCTTAATGCTTATGTTTTGTTGTGACTTGCAACCATTTCTTTAACTAACCACTTCACTTCTACGATGTAGGCTCCAAATGAGGGCATAGGGCCTATAGAAGGAGGGAATAGACAGTTGGTGAAGGACAACATAGGGGAAGGAAATGCAAAGGGAGATGATGCAAAAGCAAATGGCAATGATGATGCAAATGGGAACGAACCATGATAGCATGAGATTTTTTTTTTGAGATTTTTCTCTTTTGAAATTTTGAACTATTGTAGGACATTTTCAACCATTGTCCAGGAGGCTGGAATTTTGAATAAAGGGATGGATTGATTCTCATGCTAACTTGCACATTGTGTATACACTGAACATCATACTAGACTTTTGCTCTCTTATGCTAGTTTTGGGCAATTTCGGGCTCTTGCACTAGTTTTTAGGCCATTTTGGACCATTTTGTAAATGCACATTGCTAGTTTTAGGCCATGTTGGGCTGTCACATGAATGCACAACGATAGTGCATGGGCAAGAAGCAGTGGTGTCACCATGCATTTGGCCAGAGCCTTTGCCTACATTGTGGCAAAACATAAGGCCGAGGCGTTTTGCCAAAGCCTTTTCCTACATCGTTACCATTTTCATTTTTGGGGTCAAATTACTAAGCTAATCCCTTTTCTAGATGATCAGTGTAATCTGCGACAACTGCTTCATTCTCAGAAGTTATAACTTCTTAGCCCTATTCCACGTGTATGTTGTGGATTGCTTGCATTGCTACCTCATCACTATGGATCACCACCTCCCTTCTAGCATAAGGTAGGTGGATCTCTTGGAGTATGGGTGAGGAGACAACCCTAATCTATGTTAACCATGATCTCTTCAGGATTAGGTTAGACATGGGCATTTCCTCAACCATGATGAATGTTGTGTTTGTGAGGAACTAGTCCCCTACTACAAAGTCAATGTGGACTGTACCTTTCATCATGACCTATGCCCTATTGAACAACCTTAGGCATGATTTTGTTGTGGGCTTTATATGGCTCACCAAGCCTAACTTTTCCACAATAGGAAAGGGGATGATGTTCGTGGCAGCCCCATCATCAACGTGTACCTTTTGGATCCAGTGTAGGCGGACCCGAATTATGATGAAAAGTGGGGCTATAGTCACCTGAACCCTTTGGAGATCTTTCCTAATGATGTCATTGAAAAAAGTTAGTCGAGGTGGTTCTAGCTTTGCAAGTGCGGAGGGGACCATGATAGAATAGATTGCTTCCTCTTCTGCTAGCATGTCTTTGTTGATCGGAATCACTGTCAACATGTGGATCAGAGCCTCACAGTGTGGGATAGATGTCATGATTAGGTCATACAAGCTCAATTTAGTGTTTTTTTTATAGCTTGTTTGAACTGAGTGAGTGCATCTAAGAGGTCTCGGATGCCCCCCTATTTAACACTTTCTTCCTCTTCTATTCATCCTAGGAGATGAAATTCCCAAGGAGGGGTGACTTCAGGTCTAAGTTTAGACCCTTTTTGGTTGGGCAGTGTGGTTATAGTAGCTTTCATTTTTGGTGATGAAGGCATGGATGTAGGGGATGAAGATAGGTTTAGGAATACCTTGGACAGTACTCCCTCTCGACGTCTTGCATATGAAGTGAACTTCTCATCTTTTAGGATGAGAAGGCTACTCAGTTGTCTTGTGTGGGATGGGGGTTGTCGAAGGATTCAGCCCCCTAATGACAAATGGAGCTAAAGGCATTACCAAGCAAGGTAGCACTATTTTCCTAAGAGGTGGCACAGAGATCGATGCTTGTGGAGGAACTCTCAGAACAAATGGCTATTGCAAGCTTCGACCAGCCTCTTGTGGTGTTGGTACACTACGCTGAGGCACATAGACCACGAATGGCTATTAGGGTGGCCTAGGATCACTGTCAATATTGATGGTGTTGATTATGTACCTAACATAGTTGGTGTTCAGGGGATCTATGTAGACATGCATAGATTGGTTTTTGGGGTGTACTAGGTTGCTTTTATCTAGCACTAGTTTCCCCTGGTTGATCAATTTTTGGATATCATCCTACAATGCCAGGCTGTAATCTATGTTGTGATCACACTATTGGTTGTAGTCACAAACCTTGTCCAGTTTGAAACCCTTAGGAACTGGGGGCCCATTGGGTAGGGCGAAAGATGGGCTCTGAAGGAGCTCATAGTAGCATTGATGTTTCCTGATTTCTTATTATAACATTTTCTTATGTTGGATGTACCCCACTCCCAATAGCTGCTTCAGGAGTTTCGAAGGCTTGAGAGGCAATGGAGTGTACTTTGAATGATCTTTACATTCAAAGTTGGGCTTGGGCTATGCAGATGTCTCAGACACGAGTATGGTAGGTTGCAGTGCATACCTCTACTTGGGTGTAGGGTTAGCTGTGGGTGCGGCCAAATTCTTGAAATTCTTGTTACCATTGTTGCTAAGTTTGGGCTTGTCCTTGGTCACCACAGTGGCCACCGTGGTTATTGGATCCTTGCCCTTATCCTTCTTTGTGAAGGTGTTTTTATAAGAAATGTAGGTCGGTTCTTTGCTAGCCTTGGCTACGTCCTATATACTCTTAGTATGAGGGAAGGCTTGACTAAGAGTATGAGAAGAAAGGTAGTACAGTTTAGACTTGATGAAGTCATTCACTACACCCTTAAAGATAGCCAGCAAGTGGGCCTCCATGATGGGCTCGCAGATTTCATTAAGGGTTTCTCTCCAACATTGAATGAACTTTTGGACTGGCTCTAGAGGGTCTTACTTCATGCTCATCAACTGATCTAGTATGGTTTTTGACTTCAAGTTGTACTTGAAATGTGTCATGAAATGGGTCAGAAGCTCTTCCAAGGTTGAAATAGATGAGCGTGGTAGTGCATGATACCAATCCAAGTCTTTTCTGACTAGGGACATAGCAAAGACATGAATAATCATGTGTGGCCACTGTAGCAATATAAAGGATTTGGATCTAAAGATAATAAGATGTGCATTGGGATCTCCCTCTCCATCATACTTTGTAAAGTGTGGGAGGGACATCCCTGGGGGTAGTGTCAAAGTAGGGATTACAGGGTTGATCCGATCGTTCTCGTAAAAGTCCATGATTTGTACCGTGTCTAACCTAGCAGCCTTGAGGCATTTTATTTCCTTAGTAAGGGTCTAGATGAGCTAAAATGCTTGGTCTAGACCCTGCGACATTGGGGATGGTTAGCAAACTACGGAGGTAGCTCCCACCTATGGCATGGTGGGGGTGGTGACGTGACCCATTCGTGGTACTATTGGAATGACCCCTACGAGTAGTGCTACTTGTGTTATCCACCACCCTACAGGTGGTGTTGTTAGGGCAGCGACAGTGGGTTGGGCCACCCAGTAGACCGCTTGTGTCACTGATAGCATAGACCATAGCCCTATGTTAGGTTGTACCATCTATGAGGCTTGGTGGGTTTGAAGGCGAACATGATGAGACATTTGTGATGGTTGTGGAATAGGTGAAGAAGGAAATGGGGCCTACCATGTGGACAAGCTCAGGCCCATCATAGTGGG
>MNCI01015627.1:7626-30665 GCA_015680685.1 Gnetum montanum
AAAATACCAAAAAAATCACATACCTCAGACTTGCTTAACCATACACCGTGACACATACAAGCAAGCCTGGGAAGACAACGAACGATTAACCCCAAGTGTTTCTTGTGGCGTTAAGGCATTTAGTCTGCGGAGTTTGACCGGATCGCGCGTACACGCTCGTATTCGTATGGTTGAGTGTAGGGGTACCTCGCCACTCATCACAAATGAAGATAGATGGATTATTTGGAATAAAGCTTCTAACCTCTATGGTTTGAATAGAAAGAGGAAAAAGATTTTGAAAAATTAATTTCTAATCTTAAGAATTTATTTAAAGTTAGTAATAATTTGCATTAAGCTTTTCAAGATATTTTTTTCAAGGATGGAAAATTTATTTTTACTTCTAATTCAAATGTTGCTTATGAGATTATTGAAAAGAATGATTTTATTAATAATAAATTTAATAAAGCTTGAAAAATACAATTATCATCGCACTTTTAAATGAGAAAAATGAAACATATTTGAAAAGCTCCCAAATTTCCTAAAATTTATAATTTTTTATGGTTTCTTATTCATCAAGGTCTTCCTATCGGCACTTGTCTTAAACATACGAGACATGTTTCTCCTTAATGTAATATTTATAGAAGTAAAGGCTCACTTTCTCATTTCCTGAAGTGTCCTGTTGCTCAGCATCTTGAAAACGGACATCAAAAATTTGTAACTTTCAACCAAGCATCAATGAAGTTATTCTTGATAATTAACTTACTTTCTCTACTTCCTTTCTTTATAGCAAGTCTTTGACCTTATTCTCTACTCTATTCATCTTGAAAAGTCTTTGACCTTATTCTCTACTCTATTTTTCAATAGCAAGAAAGTATAATTATTACTTCCCTTCAAGAGCCAAATATCATATTCTCAAAGATGTCACTTTTTAGCTACAACTTCAAGTAAAAAAGCTCCTTGTGAAAGCTAAACAATTAATTTATTTTTTATAGTATTAATTTCTTTTTGTTTTGGAGGCTCAAGAATATGAAGCTTTTAGATTTTGTTGTTATTTATTCTTTATTTCTAATTGATGTATACTTTTATCTTTAGAAAGAGCTTGCTCCTTCTTTTTACAAGAAATCCTATGATAAGAAGTGAAAATCCAAAAGGAAACTTCTGAATAAGGGTAAGACCTAAACCTTTTCCTACCCTAGAGGAAAGGTTTTTCAAGATTGGTTGTAAGGATGAAAATATGAAAAGATATCTCCAAAAACATTAGGCCTCTTCTTTAGACTCATTCTTGGATGATATGATGTACTTTATTTTTTTATTTTTTTTACTTTTATTATTCAATTTTTTGGGACTTAACAACCCCCCCTAAAATTGAACATAGAAAATAGGCAAGTAATAATAAGGTGGTTCAGTCTATAAAGAAAATTAAGATGGTTAGGAAGAATTTGAAGTCAACCCAAGACTTCTTTATAAAGTATATTAATTTAATGCATAAACTATTGGAAATTACTATAGGTGATATGGTATTCTTAAAGGTTTCATCATTGAAGGGGTTGATGAGATTTCGATAGAATGGAACGTTATCACCAAGGTATATTAAACCATTCAAAATTCATAATAAATAGAGAAAGTAACTCATCAGCTTTAGTTTTCATAGTAGCTAAAAATAATTCACAATCTATTTCATGTTTCCATGTTGTAAATATATATTCTAGATTTTGAACATGTGATTAAATTGAATGCTAATTATGATGAGAAACTGGTAAGAATTTTGGATTTAATGAAAAGGAGCTAAGAAGAAAAATAATACCTATGGTAAAGGAGATCTAGCAAAAACATGACATTTAGGAAGCCACATGGGAAGTGCAAAAAGATTTGTCTACTACCTACCTTGAGATATTCTAGAAGTAATATTTTAAAGCAAAGGAGAATGTAAGTTTCCTTTGAGGACTAATAACTTAGAAGGGGGTTGAGTAAGTTCCCCAATTAGAATAACCAAGACAACCAAAGTAGCACACAAATTTATATGGTTCCCTAACTTGGATACATCCATACTCAGACGGTAGAATCCTTGCACACCTCCAAATTTTATTCCTTCAAAAATGTGATTTAAAGGGCATCATAACCTTTACAAAGTTTGAGCTCCATATGGAATGTTTTCTCGCAGGAAACACTCTCAACCTCATAAGGTTCTAACGAGCTCAAGATGTAGTTTCAAGGATCCCACAACCTTTACAATGATGTGAGCTTTGCATGGAGTCTTTTCTTGCTAGAAACATACTCAACCCCAAGCTCACAAGATGCCTTCTCAAAAGAAGCACATCAACCCCATAGGGCTTACAAAGTGAGAAAAAGAATCAAGAACAATATGTAACTACACTTCAAAAATTTCTTACACTTAGGCTCATATAAAACAATTCACAAATTATGGAGAATTAAGAAACAAAATAATTCACTTAATGTATAAAATGATTAAATATTCTAATAAATAGTGCTTGTCCTTTTTACAAGGATTCTATTCTATTTTATAGCCATTTTCCTTCCCAAACAATCTTCAAAATTCATGCAATGACTAGGAAATGGCTAGTTGGGACATCCCATTTGAGCTTGGGATGTCTCGCTGAAAATTGGCCACTTGTAGGTGGGACGTCCCACTGGAAATTAGGACATCTCAATAGTAATTGGGACATCTACTGTTTTTATAGGATGTCTACCCTAAGACTAAGCTTTCACCTCTAGGACATCTGTTGATCTTTTGGAATGTCTAGGCAAATAGCAAAACATCTTCTTTTAAGTTCATGCATCCTTATCATCTTTCATCTTTGTTTTCTGAGTGAGACTTTTGTCATCTCAAATTGACAACTCAACTCTTGTCTTAGTCTCAACTTACTCTTTGTCCTAATCTCTTCTTGACTCCTTATAGGTTCTTGTCTCGATCATCATGTTCTTTTTTTGCTCTTGTCTCGATCTCATCTTAACTGTATCTAGGGTTTTGACATACCAAAAGGTCAACATCATTAACTAATTACCCCTCAACAAATTATTGTTGTGACTTAAACTGATGTCTTGCATCTTATAGATATTCTTTGTTAATAGTGGTAGATATGGTTAGGTAGGACTATGAAGCTATGTGATACTTGTAGTTAGTTTTATTGTAATATTTTTGATATATTTTGATAGTTTTATTATTTTGATATTTTTAATATTTTTAATTAATCTTATTTTAGATGTTTTATATACACTAACCATATGAGCTTATGTAGTTAGGCACCTTTGACCAATAGATAGATAATTTTGGGGCATTGTGTGATATAAGGCATAGCTTGGCATTATTTATCATTATCTTAGAAATGATTCTTCTCATATTTCACAATGAGGTGTTAGCCTTGTGTAAGGCTCTTAATTTGAAAGCTCCAAGTTATGGGTTTAATTATGGTGGGCAATTCTAAGTTATAAAATTTTAATTGAACTATATATCTTGAAGTATACCTATATTACAATTATTTTGAGGTTCGAATCCCATTCCCTCCCGCACACCGCACTCCCCACCCCCACCTCGAGCAAATAACTTGACTTTAAAATGGCTATGTTATGAGTTAGCATACAATGAGATTAGGTGAGATGTCAAGTTAATTTATGATTAAGTCTTGCACCCACAATAGCAAGTCTTAGGTCAATTATAGAAGTTTTTTGTTAGTAAAGAACCATAGCTTATTACTTTTATAAGTAGAGCCCATGAACCCTTTGGAGTGTTCAATGTTTGATAAATATTAGACAAGTAGATGTTAGTGGAGAGCTATGATATTTTAGATGTCATGAAAGATGTGAAACATCAAAGGATTCATGTTATAGCAATAACTAGAAGTGTGGTGATATTAGAGGTTCTACAATCATGCAAGTAGTAGGATGGGAGCAACAAAATAGGCAGGTAGGATTATATTACTTGTCATTCTTATAGATTAGGCCTTGTTAGTTAAGGGTTTGATTAGGATCATATGGGTTTTGTGGTCTTTTGACACAATGATGAGGGTCTTAAGGGTTTCATGTCAATTTTGATTTTTATGCAGTCATTTAGGATATGTTGATTTGCTAAATCTAGGGTTATTAAGAGGTCAATTTGCAATTATGAGTATGCCATAAGGTTTAATTTATGGAGATCTATGTTTTTTGTAATTTTCATTTGTTATTCAAATTTATTTGAGGGTCTTTCCTATTGTTCTATTTTTTTATAGTTAAACTTAGAATATGTACTAATTTGTTAGATTTGAAATTGAAATTGAAATTAAACTTTCTACTCACATCTACTAAGATCCCTTGGATTTATTAGACCAATTTCAAAATATCTTTTTTGAATTTTTTTAAAAATGTATAACCCAATGTTACTCGGTAGAACAAAACTTATAATATGTGCATACCAAGTTAAGACTCTTACCACTAAGCTAATACTTCATCACCATAACTCAACATTGCCTACCAAAATCAAATCCATAACTTGGATCTTCCAAATCAAAAGGTTAACATCTCATTATCAATTTGAGGTTGTCATGAGGTTCATTTCGAAGAGATTTATAGTTCTACAAGTTTTATTTGTTTTTTAAAATTTATTTGAGATTTTGCATTGGCCTATGTTCATGACCAAATTTATAGCTTTCTAATATGTCAAAAGTTAGGAGAGGTGTCAATTGGAAGGTCTCATTTTATTTTATATTTTTCATAAAGCTTATGGATAACTACCATTAGATGATCTAGTTTAGTAGCTATAAATATTAATGTTCATATGAATGCTAGTTTTTTGTTTGGAATTTTTGATAACTGTTGGTATATTGATTATTCTTGAGGAGCTAAAGCTAAAGAATAAATGAATTGGTAGGTTGTTAGAGACCTAAAGATGGATTTTTGTATTTTCCTTATTGATCTCAACAATGGACTTCACATTCAATGGACCTTAATTCAAATTATGGAGGAAGGTTAGAACTTGTTATCCTATTCTTTAGGAAGGTGGCCTTCTTGAAAATGATCATGGTTTTAGGATAATTACATGTAGCTAGATTATGATTGTTTTTCAATACTGTTAATGAAAAATAAAAATAGTGGGCCTGCAAATAAACAAAATAATGAAGAGTATACATGCCAACTAGATTCACATATTACATTAAGTATGGTGATGCTAGTCTTCAATCTCTTTGGTTTATGGTGGTGATAAATAGAATCTTTGAATAATAATATTAAAAACATTTCGCGTACTTCATATCATTGAAGAGAGAGTCTAAAGAAAACTTTTAATGGTTTTGGGAATGCCTTTTTAGATTTTCATCCTTACAACTAATCCTAAAAAACCTTCCCTTTGGGGTAGGAAAAGGATCAAGCCTTGCCCTTATTTAGAAATACCCTCATAGGTTTTCATTTCTTACTAAAGGGTTTCTTATAAAGAGAAGGAGAAAACTCTCTTCAAATATAAAAGAATACATCAATAAAAAATAAAGAACAAATAACAACAAAATCTAAAACCTTCCTATCCTTGAGCCTCCAAAGCAAAAGGAAATTAATATTATAGAAAACAAATTAATTGTTTAACTTTTGATGAGCAGCGAGGTACCCCCTATGTCCAACCATATGAATACAAGCGTTCATGCACGATCTGGTCAAACTCCAAGGATTAAGTGCTTATACGCTTACACAGAACAAGGATGGATTATGTGATCACTATCTTCCCAAGCTTACTTGTAAGGCACAATTGTATGGTTAAGTAAACTTAAGGTATATGATTTTAATGCTTTTTATGTTTTATGTTCCTGGTGCTTAAAATAGAGAAATGAAATAATTTAATAACTAATTTAATTTAACTAATCAACTATTCTCTAACTAGTCCTAACACCAGCATCCGTTCCCACTTGCTGGACACATTCTGAACCAGTGTAACACTACTGGGATTACCAAACGCTAGTCATTACTAGGTTACCAAGTGTTCCACGTATGCTCGAAGTGGTCATACTGAGTGTGCTAATTCATTGATAATTATTAATTCAATATAATAACATTAATTAACTAATGAGAGTAGCAAATAACAGTAAATAACATTTAACTGAAATAATTA
This sequence comes from Gnetum montanum, assembly GCA_015680685.1. Classification (NCBI taxonomy): domain Eukaryota; kingdom Viridiplantae; phylum Streptophyta; class Gnetopsida; order Gnetales; family Gnetaceae; genus Gnetum; species Gnetum montanum. The sequence goes on from MNCI01015627.1 coordinate 13,694, forward strand.
AGCTATTCTGAATGTTGCAAGGTTTATCACAAAGTTCATCTTTATTTCCAGACACAAGGTGTGCTCAGGTACACAATGCTCAAATAAAGATCCCTTTACTTTATGACTCCTACTGCGGACACTCAGAAAGAATTCTAACTCTAGAAAGGAAAAACTACAAGACTTCAACTAAGGGACTAAGAAACTAACTATGAAACCAAGTGCCCCTATCTCTTATTTATAGGAAACAAGACAAGTTATGATATCGTATGTCTGATATCACTTTGGAATTTTCAATATCGCGTATTCGATATCGTGACTCACCATACCCCCATGACTAAATAAAAACTCATCCTCAAGTTCCTTACAAAATATTGGAAAGGTATGGGATTATTGACTGAACAGCAATTGATAATGACATGGAATGATAGACTCAAGTGCCCAGTGAATGGATTGACAAACATATTATAGCATTGGTATTCATACCTATTGTGGTGAACACTATACATAGATGACATCCAAACCTTCATTTCATAGTTTGAAGAGAGAGAGAGAAAAGAAAATGGCGTGCGTTGCTTCCGATGTCAAAAATGTGCACACCGTTGTTCATCCATGGCCACATGATCAAGCTTGTTCCCTGTGTAAATGCTTTTTGCTCCAATCTATCTTGAGTGCTCCTTTCTATCCCAGTTCATTGTTTATGTGATCACCATCTACACACCCAACATGTCACAAATTAGCAAGGCTAGATAAGATATAATGTAATTGATACCTTGCCTTAATATGAAGCACATTGGCTAGGTTGTGGGTATAGTAGATACTGGGTTAGAGGTTTGTAACTAATAACTACCCAAGGTGTAGGGGTGAGATAAGTAATGAAATGGAAAAATTTGCAACAAGCCCCCACAACTAAGAGTGAACCTCCGGTACCAATAGGGTGGAAAACTAAAGAACAAGAAAGATGAGAGAAATAACAATGGTGAAGCCAATAAGAGAAAAAAAATGGATGTCATTGATGGGGTGAAACAAGAAATAGTTAATTGCAATAAATGTTGAAGGGAAAGAACTTAACAATTGCACCAAAAAGGAATGTCAGTGGGTCCTTTCCAAAGCAGGCTCATGCCTTTTATGTCTTGACAAACCCACAAACTAAAGGGTCCATAGGCCTTAGGAATGACATATGGAGACAATGGTTAAGAACTTACCCACAAGAGTTTACCAAAGAATAACAATGCATCAACCAAGATATAGACTAATCATAAAATTGGCAATGAGGTAGAATATGGGAAGCAATATGGAAAGAGAAGAGAGAATGGAATGGAATCCCAAAATCAAGGTTGTGTAAACTTCCTTGTGTATTGCGTGGTTAAGGTGACTTAATAAAATTCAGCCCAAATCTAGATTAAAACTAACCACATCCAATGACCTTGCATCAACACACTTGACTAACCCATCCTTCTAAAGCAACAAGAACGCCTTCACAGAGTCACCACCATTCCAACAAGAGAAAGATAGAGAAGCAGGAAGCAAGAAAGGGCCTTAGTTAAAGGGAACTTTCAAGCATGGGTAACATGTCTTTCCAGTGCCATAAGCAGTGCTTGTAGCCTATGTTTTTTTATTATGTCTAAGGGGTGTGCTTTGAATTCCCACTAGTTTTTTTTTTTTTTTTTGAGTGAGAACCACATCATGCAAAGACTTATCTGATTTAGTCAACTTCTTGATATTTGGTCAATAGCGAAATGGTAGAAAACCTATGAAAAACATCCAAGTACCCAAGAAAATAGCTAGCACAAATGTGTTGAATCCCCTTAAAGTCACATCCTTTTCAATCCATTTGAATCTTTCCTTGGTTTGAAGAACACCAAGCCACCAATTCATTAATAAGTTTGCTTAGAATAAGGGACAGTACATTTCCAAAACAAAGGAAGACCATAGAGTTGTATGGATGAATGGGTGATGTGCACTCATTGCCTATTTTATCAAAAGAAACCATATCTTAGCATCAACATTAAAAGTCAAAGGCAAAAAAGAAACCATATCTTAGCAATCGACACCATTATAGTCCAATCTACCATCATGAGCACTTATTATACGACGAGTGAGAGTAATTCAAACAAAATGTAATAGAGAAAGAAATAGTAAAAATGTTAATGATAGTGTAAAACAAAAATAAAAACAAGTAAAGTTGAAGTATGTGTAAAACAAAAAAAAAAACAAAGGAACTGAGGGCTTTAGAATGGTTAGCATTAGTGGCCATCTTCCCCATGACTAAGTTCGAAGGAGGAGATCTAAAATAATAAGCAAGGTTTTCCATTAATAGAGGTAGTGTTAGTACTGGCCATTTTAGGCTCATGGAAAGGTTTGGTTTGCTAAATGTTGACTAATAATTTCCTATCTAGGCTTTTAGGTTTATCGATCATCATGGCCCTTGAAGGAAAAGTTTCATAAATGATATAAGGTCCTTCCCATGACGTTTGAAATTTAGTTCGTTGTGGCACATGTGCAGGATTCCAATAAAGAACCTTACCTCTTGGTTGGTATGTAAATTTCCTAATTCTTAGGTCATGACGTTGCTTGTTGAAGGCCTTGTGCAATTCATTAGATGACAAGGCAACTAATCAATTTTCATCAAGCAAGTTAAGGTTCATCAACCATTCTTTCTATGCTAAATTGAGGTCAAGCTTAAGGTCACATGCTATAGATAGTGTATGGAGCTCAGTTTGGATAGGAAATGTTGGAAGTTTAGCATACACTAACTCATAGGAAGAATAGCCTATAGGCAGTTTCCATGTGGAGCAGTATGCCTAAAGAGCATTGTTCAGTTGGTGCTCCAGTCTCACCTATATTTGCTAATGGTCCATGTCAATATTTTTGTCATCTCCTTATTAGTGACCTCGGCTTGACCATTCGCTTGAGGGTGATATGGTGTAGTCAATTTATGCTCAACTCCTAAGTGTTGCATCAACTTCCAAAAAGTCGCACCTGTAAAATGTGTACCATTATCAAAAATAAGTGCATGTGGCATGCCAAACTTGTTTATAATTTCTTGTTAAAAAATCATGTAGCAGTAGATAATGTACAATCAGTAACAGCAGTTGCTTCTTCTGCCCCTTTGTAAAATAATCAACAACAACAACAATGTAGGCTTTTCCATTGGACATTGGTGTAATAGGTCCCATAAAATCAATACCCCATGTGTCAAAGGGTTCTAAAGGTTGAATCCATTGTTGTGGATCCTCCATTCTAGTAGTCATTCCCCCATCGCATTGGCAACACTCACAAGATTGGATGAAATGATAATCATCCCGAAACAATGTAGGCCAATAATAATGGTTGTTCGTCTCCCAACGTAATGACCCCCACAAGGGCCTTCATGAGCATCTTGGAGAACTCTCAATTAATCTACATCGGGACATACCTTGTAAAGGTGCCCATTAATTTTCATGAAGTGTTTGACTTGGTGGAGAAATTGTTGTTTTCTTTTAACATCTAGCCCTTGTAGTGTTTCTTGCGTGAGAAGATAAGTAAGAATGTTGTTATACTAGTTTGTATTTGTGGGTGATTAATTGTTTACTACACCTACAAAGAGGAGTTCATCAGGGAAGTGATCAGAAATTGGGTATTCATCCTCTTTGTTGTCCCATCGTAACTAAGATAAATGATCAACAATAACATTCTCGATGCCTTTATGATCGATCATCATAAGATCGAACTCTTGTAAGATCACGAGCCATCGTATGATGTAAGGGCTCACCATTGGTTTATTCATTAGGAAGCGTATTGCACTATGATCCATGTGTACAAATATCTTATACCCAATACATAGTGCTTAAATTTTCCTAGTGCAAACACCATAGCCATTAACTCTTTTTCTGTTGTGGTGTAGTTGAGTTGTGCACCAGCAATATTTCAACTTGCAGAGTGAATGTAATAGGGGCATTTTTGGTCATCTAACTATGTAAGTATAGCTCCTAAAAAAAATTTAACACATCAGTCATTATATGGAATGGTCTAGACTAGTTAGGAGCTTGTAGAATGGGTATTTCTGTGAGCTTGTGCTCCAAAATTTGGAAAGCTAGCTCACATTCCTTGGTCCAATCAAAGGGTATATCCTTCTTCGTTAATTCTACCAATGGTTTCACAATCTTTATTTATTCTAGCTAGTATGTCCAAGGAATGATCGAATATCTTTTACAGTTTCAGGTTGGCGAGTGATTCCTTGGATGACTTTAATCTTTTCAGGATCTACCTCTATCCCTATTTGTAAAATCTTATGCCCTAATACAACACCTTCTTGAACCATTAAATGGATTTTTTTGCCAATTGAGCCTTAAGTTTGGTTTCAACACATCATTTCAGTACTTGCTCTAATCGATCCATTGCTTGTTTGAAGTCTGCTCCGTAGGTGGAGAAATCATCCATAAAGACCTCCACATCATTCCCTATTTGTTGCTGAAATAGACTTAGAACCAGATGTTGAAATGTTGCTGGGGCATTACACAAGCCAAACGGTATCTACCTATATGCAAGTGTCCCCCAAGGACTTGTGAATGTAGTCTTGGCTTGGTCTTCTGATGCTATTTGAATTTGATTGTATCCACTGTAACCATCCAGAAAACTATAGTAGTAATGCCCTGCAATGGTATCTAAGACTTGGTCGATGAATGGCAATGAAAAATGGTCTTTAAATGTTTCCATGTTCAATAGCCTAAAGTCTATACACATCCTCCATTTACCTCCCTTTTTAGGTACAATGACTAATGGGCTAACCCATTCACTGCCAACAATGGGGTAGATGAACCCAACTTTTAGAAGTTGTTCAATTTCTTCATTAACCACTTGCTTAAGCTTTGGGTTCAATCATCTTTCAGGTTGTCATTGAGGCTTCATAGAGGGGTCAGTGTAAATTTTATATTAGCATATCCTAGGATCTATTCTGATTAATTCAAGATATGACCAAGCAAAGGCTTTTGACCATTTGTTTACCATCTTTAGTAGTCTTTCTTTTTGTTGAGGAGCAAGCTTAGCGTTAATGATTACTGATTTTCCATTCTTGAGAAATGTGTACTCCATACCAGTGGGTAATGGTTTTAACTCAAGGGGCTCTTGCTTAAACTTGTTAAGGATTTCCAGTTTCCCCGAGTTGATATTTTCAATGTCAGGACTTGGAAGTTGGTAATGGACTTGCTCTAATGTATCTATGCTATCAATATAGGCACAAGTCAAGCTCTTAGTTGGTTCTATGCATAAAGTTGAATTGCTCTCTCAGTTAGCTATCAACCACTGGGTGTCTTCCTATCTTGTGGCTACTGCATATAGGCATCTTTGTATGTTAGTTATTTGTGCACACTGGTTGCATGTAAGTAATGTTAAACGTTGTACAAACCAAGACTTCTGCATGTAGTTACACCCTGTATCACTGTATGCAATGCATGGAACTTTCTTCTTCTTGATCTTTCCAAACGTATTTTCTTTTATTATTTCTAGGGAAAGATCACATATTCCTAGGTACGCATCAATCGTACTTAGCCATGCTCTTCCCACTATGATTAGGAAGTCTCCCTTATAGTTGTTGACTTAAATCACTAGGAAATAAACTAGATACGACCACAAATAAATAGTGGTGATAATGTCCTCCACTAGTCCTAATGGAACAGTGATGGATTGGTCAGCCAACTCTAAATGAATGTTACTCTTTTTTAGTGGAGGCAGGTTTCAAACTTTGTACATTTCTTGAGAGATTAAGTTAATACTAGATCATGAATCCAAAAGAGCTTTCCAAGGCTCATTCCTAGCGATTTGCAAATATATAAGAGGACTTTCAAGATTAGAGAATTTCCTAGGGAAGATGGCCAGCTTTAATCCAATCGGTAATGGCATGAGTCAACATGACCGTATGCATTAGGTGTGATTTTTGATTTGAAGGAAGCTCCAAAGGTTTGAATGATGGTGAGGCATTTAGAGAATTAGCCACTTGTCATTGTAAGGACTTGGTTGGATTGTTGGTTCTAAAGAAAGGTTTTTTCTTTGATCAGTTGTCTGAACCAACAGTAGGTTGAGGATTGACAACCCTTATAGCACTATGTTGCTGCGGCTGGGTAGAAAGCTCACCCTACATAGTTGGACCAAGTGGTAATGCAGCTAAGGGTGGAAGAGGTGCAGTCAAATGAGAAAGATAGTACGTTTGTGAAACATTACTCCTAGGAGAAGGATTTCTATAGTACTCGTGGATCTAGTAGTGAGGCTGAGGAGTGACATGACTAGTGGAGTCACGTGGAGAGATCAGCTACTGAACGTAGTACTCGTATCGGTCAAGTTGATGGTAAGGGTATTGTGGATGCGGTAATGGCATACTCCATGATTGTGGGTGTTGCCATTGTTGATACTATTCATTTGATTGTGGTGGAGCTCCACTCAAATAATATGTCAAGGGTTGGTGGAACTACCTTGGGTTACCTTGAGGATAAGGTAACCTTCTGGGTGCTTGCCATCTATTTAATCGTGGGTTTACTGCATACACCCTAGACTTTTGTAGATGTGACACTATTGGGCAACATCCTTTAGGATGATCATATTGGCATATCTCACATCCATCATCATTCTTTGTGTCTGAATCCACAACCTCTTCAATGATGGCAACTTTGTCCTTACCCTTGTTACATGCATAGTTAGCTTCTTTCTTTTTCCTTCTCTCTCAATCACTACTTTGCTCTCTAGACTCCTTGCTATTTTTAGAATAGTTTGAAATTTATCATCTAGGGAGTTCCACCTTTGATCTACCTTTGAGCATACTTCTTATGCAAATTTTTGAATGGGAAAAGTCTTCCTATTCACAATCTCTTCGAATGGTGACTCTTCTTCATCTTCAAAAAATCTAACTTCCTTCTTTTGGAGTGAAGGATCTCTATTGTATTCCTCTGCATTTTCTCTTTTCCTCAACTCACCTTCCTCCTTGGCAACTTGCTCCAACAATCTTTATATTTGATAGGCTCTGAGCTCAAATAACCTTCCTTGGGCATAAGTCCCAGGGGTTCTTCACATTTTGTACCTAAGCCCATCTACGAGATGGTGTAGTTGTTCCCTTTGCGAGTAACCATGGCCAAGGCAATCACGTAATAATGCATAATATCGGCCCATGGCAGCATCCAAGTGTTCGTGTCCTCCTTGTTTCCATCCTTGGATTTGCTTATGCAGGTTGAACACTCAGGAGTACATTTGATACTTATCATTAAATAGCTCTAACATAGTACTCCATTGATGAATGGATTCTAGTTCTAAGGATTGATACTAGCTTTCCGCTTCCTTGATCAGTATCCGTGGAAAAACTTCAGTTTTTGCCACTCGTTTTCTATATTTTGGAAGGCACATGCATTGTGAAATGCTTGTAGATGGTTTTGAGGATCAGCATTGTATCCCCCTTCAAATTGTGGGATTTTGTTCATGTCTAGTATTTTGATCCTACTGTCCTTCTGGTGCCTTGTTAGAATCCTAATGGTCTCTATTATATCTAACATAATTTAGGTGGTAAGTAGGGGTTCATCATGATCATATTGTCTATGGCGTCTATGATGCCTATGTTGTTCCCTACTCTCCCTTCTTTCATGATGTGTCTCTCTGGAATGCCCTCATCCGCTTTCTTGATTGTTTTATCTATGATCTTTGTTTCACTTACCATTATCCTCATGGTCTCATCCTTTGTGATTGCATTCAAATCCCAAAGGAGAGGGGGAAGGAGATGATGAAGGTGAAGAGGAAGGAGGACTAGCACTGTGACAGCATCTATCACTTTCTCTTTGGTGGTCATGGCCTTAGTCACAGTTACGACTAGAATGTCCATCGTTGTCATGTGTTCGTGTTCCTTTTTCAGACCCTTTGTGTCCATTGGTATCAAAACCATGGTTATGAATAGTTGAGTGAAGATTTTGATACACAACTCCTTAACTAAAGTCAATGAGAGGAACATCGTCTTGTGGAAAACCTCCTGAGGCAAGTTCACCATCCTTGTTTTCACTTATGACATACAGGACATCCTGAGACCACTTCCCCTTCATAGATTTGTAATGTCTCTCCTATTGTAGGTCCCTTTGGCATTGTGCCTCCATGGGTCGATAATCCCTCGAATCTTGTTCATGCAAAACGTACTCTGATTGTAAATGATGCATACCAATTCGTGTGAGAGCACGAAGAAGCATGCTTGGGATTGAGTGATTGGGAGGTAACACTATGTATCTTCTAAATCATGTCAATGTAGTTGTTCATCCTGGTTGAGGATAAAGGTAAAGTTTGGTACATACTCATCAGGATGAGTGTATACCAAGAAAAACTGTTGGGGTACTAGCGAATTATCCTATACACTCCACCTCTGATTATTCATGGTGTCAAACCTAGGTAATGAAGCACTATCATAAGAAGAAAGAGACATGATTGATTATTCAATGTGCAATACTTTCTTTTTGATGATTGTAGGATAACTAACCCTAAGGGTTTGTTCCAACAATGGAAATATTTCCTAAGTTCTAATCAGCGTACAAACATTAAAACCCCTAGCAACAATGCTAATGATGAGTGGCGAGGTACCCCTACACCCAACCGTACAAATACGAGCATTCATGCATGATTCGATCAAACTCCAAGGATTAAGTGCTTATACGCTTACACAGAATAAGGATGGGTTATGCGATCTTTGTCTTCCCAAGCTTACTTGTAAGGCACAATTATGTATGGTTAAGTAAACTTGAGGTATATGATTTTTATGCTTTTTATGTTTTATGTTCTTGGTGCTTAAACTAGAGAAATGAAATAATTTAATAACTAATTTAATTTAACTAATCAACTATTCTCTAACTAGTCTTAACACCAACATCCATTCCCACTTACCAGACACATCCTGAACTAGTGTAACACTATTGGGATTACCAAATGCTAGTCGTTACTGGGTTACCAAGTGTTCCACGTATGCTTGAAGTGGTCGTACTGAGTGTGCTAATTCGTTGATAATTATTAATTCAATAGAAATAACATTAATTAACTAATGAAAGTAGCAAATAACAGTAAATAACATTTAAATGAAATAATTAAGCTATTCTGAATGTTGCAAGGTTTATCACAAAGTTCATCTTTATTTCCAAACATAAGGTGTGCTCAGGTACACAATACTCAAATAAAGATCTATTCACTTTATGACTACTACTACGGACACTCAGAAAGAATTCTAACTCTGGAAAGGGAAAACTACAAGAGTTCGACTAAGGGACTAAGAAACTAACTACAAAACCAAATGCCCTTGTCTCTTATTTATAGGTGATGAGACAAGTTTCGATATTTCATGTCTGATATCGCTTTGGCATCTCTGATATCACGTATCCGATATCGAGGGTCCGATATCGGGGATTCGATATACGAATACGAGCATTCACGCATGATCCAATTTCAATCCTCAGCAATGGCACCAATGATGAGCGACGAGGTACCCCTACACCCAACCATACGAATATGAGCATTCATGCACAATCTAGTCAAACTCCAAGAATTAAGTGCTTATACGCTTACACAGAACAAGGATGGGTTATGCAATCGTTGTCTTCCCAAGCTTACATGTAAGGCACAATTGTATGGTTAAGTAAAGTTGAGGTATATGATTTTTATGCTTTTTATGTTTTATGTTCTTGGTGCTTAAAATGGAGAAATGAAATAATTTAATAACTAATTTAATTTAACTAATCAACTATTCTCTAACTAGTCCTAACACCAGCATCCGTTCCCACTTACTGGACACATCTTAAACTAGTGTAACACTACTGGGATTACCAAATGCTAATCGTTACTGGGTTACCAAGTGTTCCACGTATGCTGGAAGTGGTCGTACTAAGTTTGCTAATTCGTTGATAATTATTAATTCAATAGAAATAACATTAATTAACTAATGAGAGTAGCAAATAACAATAAATAACATTTAAATGAAATAATTAAGCTATTCTAAATGTTGCAAGGTTTATCAAAAAGTTCATCTTTATTTCCAAATACAAGGTGTGCTTAGGTACACAATGCTCGAATAAAGATTCGTTCACTTTATGACTCCTCCTACAGACACTCAAAAATAATTCTAACTCTAGAAAGGGGAAACTGCAAAAGTTCGGCTAAGGGACTAAGAAACTAACTACGAAACGAAGTGCCCCTGTCTCTTATTTATGGGTGACGAGACAAGTTTTGATATCATATGTTCGATATCACTTTGGCATCTCCGATATCGCATATTCGATATCAGGGGTCCGATATCATGACTTATCAACTTTCATTAGGAGCTTTTTTGCTTGAAGTTATAGCTCAAGAAAATGTAACGATCAAAAACATCAACGATTGGAACATCGAGGTTGATGGATGCACAGCCTAACCCTAAATTTGTACAAGGGCCTATTGGAGGTAGAGATGGGGTGCCTTGAATGGTCTTGTCAATTGAATAGGGACTTAATGGATGTAAATGAGGTGCTGCATGGTTAGCTGCGATGCTGATGCGAAACAGTGCTGAGTGTTCAAACGGTTTCAACAGTGTTAACGGTGTCGAGTGTAGTTAAGTTTTTTGGCGAAAACGAGGGCATCAACATCCGAGGACCATCACCTAAACATAGTTGTAGGTGCGGCTATGCAATGAAATAGTGAAAAATGCAAATGAAATGCTAAGAATGCAGAGAGAGAGAGAAGTAGAATACCACCTCAAATGGGGTTGAGTGTAGTTAACACCAAAAGGGGTTAGAAGGTACATGGGGTACAACAGACATAGTGGAGAGTGTAGTCACAGTCTCGAAGGTGTTTGGCCATGAAGACCAATGCTTGCTAGGGTGTCTACGTCTGCTAGGTTGGTCGCCACAGTGTACCATGGGTTGTGATGTTCTGCTAGGCTACGGTGGGGCTACGGTCATCTGCAACTTCACCAAATGCTAATCCAAATATTTGCCAACCCTTGATTTGCCAAAATGCCCATCCTAAAAATGTTGAGGATGCAGGGTATTTATAGCGCTAGGGTTAGTGCGAAATGCAGCATGGTTGCCACATGGCGAAGGGAATGATTAGGACTATGCTCTCACCTAACTATGCTCTCCAATGGGCTAGTGGGGTTTAGTGTAGTTATAATTTTGGGCAAGAAGGGATGCAAGAGAGAAAGATTCCACCAACTACGCTTGTCGGGGATGAGTTGACTACATTGGTGTGTGTCGTTACTGTGCTGTGGAGGCCGCCAGAGGCTATTCTGGCTAACTACGCTCTCCACTAAGGGTTGACTTTGCTTTGGGGCAGTGGAGAGCATAGTCGGGGACTAGAAAAATATTGCAAAAAACTTGCTTCCTACTAATTGTGCTCTAGGTTGGGAGAGAGCATAGTCTCAATGCTAGTGGAATCTAGGCTTTTTGGCAGACTACGCTCCCCACAAGAGGCTAACTACACTCCCAATTGGGGGTGAGTGTAGTTCGGGACTTGCCAAAACTTATGAAAAGCTACCTTTTGCTGACTACACTATCCATTGGAGGCTGACTATGCTTTTGGGTAATGGAGAGTGTAGTTTCAGCACTTAGGGAAAACTGCAAAAAATTGGGTTTGTGCTGACTATGCTCTCCACCAAAGGTTAACTAATCTTTGTAGTAGTGAAGAGCATAGTCCCAACACTTAGAAAAATTTGTTGAAAAATGGCCTTCATGTTGACTACGCTCTGGGGTAGTGAAGAGTGTAGTCTCAACACTTAGAAAAATTTGTAGCGATTGGCTTTGTGTTGACACTTAGACAAAATTGCAAAACTTGCCTTTGTGTTGGCTATGCTTTCTACTAGAGGTTGATTATGCTCTCAATTAGGGTCGAGTGTAGTTTCAACACTTAGAAAAATTTGTAGTTGAGATGCTATAGTCCAAATTTGGTGGTGTTTTATGAAACATCTTTGAGAATCTTATATTTAACTCTTGAAGAAAGATTATAGTTATACTCTTGCAGCTAAAAAATAACTGCACATTAAAGCTTCCAAATATAGTAGAGAACAAGTGGTTGAAAACTTTTCCAAATACAAAGAAATGAAATAGACAAAGTAGGTTGATCACCAAGAATGACTTTATTGATGCTTAGTTAAATGTTGTTACAAATTCTAGATGTCCATTTCCAAGCATGTTGAGAAACAAAACACTTGATAAAAACATGAGAAAATGAGTCTTCACTTCTACAGAGAGGATATTGAGGAGAAACATTTCTCATGTGTTTAAGACAAGTGCTGATAGAAAGACCTTGATGAATAAGATACCATAAAAAATATAAATTTTAAGAAACATAGGAGTTCTCCAAATATCTTTCATTTTCCTCATCCAAAAGTGCGATGATAATTGCATTTTCTAAGCCTTATTGATTTTGTTATAAATAAAATCATTTTTGTAATAATCTCGTAAGCAGCTTTTGAATCAAAATGAAAAATAGGTTTGTTATCCTTCCAAAAAATATCTAGAAAAGCTTGATAAAAACTATCGTTAACTTTTAAAAAATTCTCGAAATTACAAATTAATTTCTCAAAATTATTTTGGGGTTCCAACACCCTTCCATAGTACATCAAATTTTCAAGTCACAAGACATACCAACAAAGAAAGGGTATTCTAGAACCAAAGTATTACACTTTTGGACATCTGGTTCTCTAACCCTTTGAGTTTTTGAGTTTCAAAATTTTTAGGTCTTTCACCTTTTGATCTTCTAGGTTGTTAAGTGTTAATGATGGATAAAATTTCATTTTAGGAAAAATGATAAAAATGATAAATATTGGATACATAGGTATACTAATTTGATATAACAACATGTTTTACCTAAGTTCTATGAAAGTTTTGTGTTGGTTGTATGTCTAGGAATACATATAGCCATCTAGTTTTAGTCCAGCAATAAGGTGTTAGCTTAGTGGTAAGACACTTGAGTTAGAGTCTACAGGTCATGGTTTTAAGTCATGGTTTTAATTCCAATGGACAATGCTAAGTTATATGAAATTCTAAGTGTACTAATTCTAGTAGTGAATAATACAAAATTATAAAGTTCTACATAAATTCTATGAAAGATTTGTATCTGACTATATGTCTAAAAGGTACAATGCTGAGTTATATGAAATTCTAAGTGATGAGCGATGATGTACCCCTACACTCAACCATACAAATCATAACCATTCATGCATGATCCGGTCGAATTCCATGGATGGGACTTCTTGTGGCATCTAGATCGTTATTCTTTGATTGCAATTCGTTGTCTTCCCTCTTGGACTAATGGTAGCTTTGTTACGTATGGTTTAGTCCAAAGTGAGACGTATGATGTTGTTTCTAATTCTACGCTACTCCTAATACTGATAAAGAGATGGATTAACTAAACTAATGAATAATGGAAAACAAGATCTAAACTAGCCAATGGGTGATGAGTATCTGCACTTAATCGTCTGTACACATCTTGTACTTTGTGAGGCTACTTCTGGGTTGCCAAGTGTATGTCACTGGTTATGCCAAATGATACACTTCTGGGTTACCACATTTCTACACTTAAATGCTCATGACTAAGGCGTACACATTCTACTTAATAACAAGAATAGTAAATAACAATAAATGGAAAACATTTAACTAAAGAAAGTAGTAAATAATTAACAATTAAAAGCAACAATAATCTAAGTGGATGCTACAATGATGGAAGTAATCTTGATCTTTATTGTCCATCATATAATGTCTGATGAGACACGATTCGCATAGGCCGCGATATCGCGTCTTCCCTACGATATTGCATATGCGATATCGCAGTCCGCCGCCATATCTATAAATAAGACGCGGCTCTCCCTTATTTGGGGATCCCAGTTTTAGAGTAGCGAAGCTCTGCCAATTTGATCCCTCCAGAGTTAGATTTTTTCCCCTGTCTGCCCGCAGTGTGGTGAATGTAATTGTACGGTGTCTTTATTCGAGTGTGCCGTACTTGGACACACACATGACCAACAATAAAGATCGAGATTACTTCATCATTGCAGCATTCACTTTTTTATTTATTTATTTGTTATTTATTTAATGTTATTTACTATTTTCTCTCTCTCACCCATAAACTCCTAGAACGCGGAACAAGTACGACTTGATTACGAGCATTTAAGTGTGACTACTTAGTAGCCCAGTGGTGTAACTAGGATCTACACTTGGTAACCCAGTGGTGTATCTGGGATTTGCGCTTGGTAATCCCAGTAGCGTACCTAGGATCTATGCTTGGTAGTCCTAGTGGTAGTCGTGCACGAGGTCCAAGATGTATACGGTTGATCAAGGAATCGATTGCTCGTCGCACTTAGGCTAGATTAGATTTTCTTACCCTTTTCCTCCTAGCTTAGCTTAGTTAAATATTATTTTCCACTGCCTTCAGGAGTAGCATAGATTAGGAAAAACATCATACACCTCATCTGTACTAAACCATACGTGACAAATGCAATACTAGTCTAGGTGGGAAGACAGCGAACTGCGACCTAAGGCTAACTATCTAGGTGCCACAACTAGTCCATCTGTGGAGTTCGACCGGATCGCGTGTGCGACACTCGTTTTGTATGGTTGAGTGTAGGGGTACCTCACCACTCATCATTGGCGCCATTGCCAGGGATGGTGCTAGTTATCTAGATTAGTTATATCATACAAGGTCGCTGTAAAGAACTTAACGATATATCTCATAGAAAAGAAGTAATTATTAAAAAGTCGCATAAATTCACACACAACAATGCCTCTCCTACAAGATGATAATAAAGCCACACTTAGTGAGGAAGTTCATTGGAGAACCAATGAGCTATATGACGATTAAAATTGGAGTATACAACCTGAAGTGGGAGTTTCCTATAAGCATGAACAAAACCAACGTCATCACAACGCACGAAAGCCTAACTTACCTGATGACGATGAACCCCCACTGGCCACTACAAGCTTAACGCAAATACAAGAGGTTGTTCAAATCTCACGTAGGCATCGTAAAGAGAGCCGTCTACCCAGGCTTGATTTAAATAACTTTCCTATATTTTCAGGAGGCTATGACTTAGATCCGCATCAACATTTACTAGCCTTCTACGATGCCTGCACATGGAATAACATTTTCCATGACACTCGTTGACTAAGCTAAAGTATGGTATAGATCGTTAAAACCAAATTCAATACGGCACTGGTCAACAATGGTAGAAGTATTTAACGAAAAATATCAAACCTACACAAGAGTGGCAGCTTTGAGGAAACAAATCCAAGAGTGGAAACAAGCAAAACATGAACCCTTGGACATGGCCTTAGAAAGATATTACGCACTATTAAACAACTGTCCAGGCCATGGGTTTTCTGAGGAAAGGCTAATATACCATATTATCGATGGGCTACGTAATGAAACAAGAGAGACCTTAGGAACGTATGCCCGAGGTCAACTATACAACCTACAAACCCATCAAATCCAAGAGCTTATTAAGCAGGTAGCAAAAGAAGAAGGATAAATAACTACATGGGAGAGTGTTGAAAAACATCAATGGGACCAAAATATTAACTCAACAAAGGTCCATGATTATAACAAGGAGACATCAACAAATCTCAAGGTGGAAACATCATCTTTGCCACTACAACAATCGTTAGAAGAAGCTGAGGCAAAGATCAATAAGATGTTGGAATGGATGAATCAAAAGTGTGGAGAATATATCAACATCATTGGAGATAGAGTTTTGAAAACCCAAGAAGCAAGACAAAACAATAGACAATTAGAAAGAAAGAACAAAGGGAATAAGCGCTCAACTGCCAATCATACATATGAATGCAACATATGCCTATACGATCACCCCAAGGGCCAATGCCCAGTCTTGTTACAACTATGTGAGCATTGGGGAAACACGTTACATCCAGAGTTCGTACAGAGGTACTGTGTTCGGTCACAGTGGCAACAATCCCAGTCGTGGGGGAGACCACCCTTAGACTGGAGGCACCCTTCATATTTTCCGAATTCAAACACTTATCACGTTCAACATCCTGTTTCTCCATTCGGGCCGCCACACTTTATCTCACCATAATACTATTCTCCACAATACCATCAGCCCATACCTCCAACACAACCACCACCTTGTGCACCTTATACTCCTAACTTTCAACATTCTTATCCTTTCCCTCCTTCCACAATGCCACCAATTGCTCCGAAGGTGTTTGTGCCACCAGAACCCACAAACAACACTTGTGCTACTACTACTAACAGCAGTGAAGAGCCTCCTCAACATCAAAAGTGTCCTTTCTTTAAACACGACCGTAGGAAGGGACAACACAATTATGAGGCCACTGCATCTTCCAACCTAGCGCAAGTTCCACACTGTGGTGCACCCTTACCTTTGAACCCAGCACCTCATGTAACTTCATCAGGGCCACCAACTAACACTCCAACAAACATACAGCCCAATGAACACAACCGTGGGAGGCATCATCCTAATCCTTACATACCATCTAACAGTCACCAACATCATAGTGGGTCAACTCGTTATCTGGGAATTACATCGTATGAAGTGCTCCACTATGCTTATTATGAAGTGTGTGAAATCCAAGGGGATAAGTATGGACCGGTTTCAATATTTCCAATATGCAAGGATCCTTATGTCCCATTTATTAATCCTTGTCATACTCAACCATTTAGTTATGGGGGATATCCCCTATTTCAATGACAAGCAGGATTAATAAATATTTTTCATTTTCTTTAATTTTTTCAACTTTTTGTTTTTCAGTTTTTCATTTTTCAACTTTTTGTTTTATCTTTTTGTGTGTTTTGTATTTTCACATTTTTGTAAGTAATCTCATCTACGAATAAAACACTCATGTGGATCATTGGTTGAGATGTGTTTTATGTTATTAAGTCATGAGTGATCAATTATTTGAAACAGTGAGCCCACTACACCCACTCATCCACTCTATAAATAAAGAGGTTTTGTTCGAGGGTACAGTGATATTCTTGAAATTTCTAAACTTAAAATTAATTTTGTGTT
>MNCI01015627.1:30927-53733 GCA_015680685.1 Gnetum montanum
CACCATGGGATGAAGCAATGCGATGTCACTGATTAGAAGGATGGAATTGGTCTTAATCTTGGAACAATGGGTTAATGGCACCTTAATCATGCTTTTCATGCAGGATTTACTGTGTCCTGGGTCAGTTACCTCATGTCCCGATCTCTACGATCCCTTTCTACACTTCATCTCATCTCGCTGTTCGTGTAATTGTAGCTCGTGTCCCGTGTAGCATATAATTTTCACCTCATTTCGGTGATATTTACATGTGTGTGTTTTGTGGAGTTAGTATGGATTACATTTAACCCTTCTAGTGCCCACGGACACTTTAAGTGTGGTTACACAATGGCATAATAGGTTGAAACCTGCTTTGGGGAGGACCCACTTGTGTAATTTTTCATAATCTTCACTAATTCTCTAGTTCAAACACACAATTTCTTACGCTCAGCTTAAATTTTCATCATTTTCTTTCCCTTTTATTAACCCTCAAAATTTAAATGTTCCAATGTACTATTACATTCCCTTTTCTTCATAACCGCCAAATTTTTAATTCCTCAAATTCACATCATTATCATTAAGCGTGCCTCTCGAATTAATCAAATTACCCTAGGATATCTTCATACTTGTCCATGTCCTCATTTTACACCATTAATTTCAAGAAAATCCTTTAAAAAAATCGGTATTTTCCAGGTGTCCCATATCACTGGGGACGAGATATCGCATACGCGATATCGCGTCCTATTTACCTATAAATAGGAACCCCTGCCACAACACTTAGCATCATTTTGCCATTTACGCAAGGGGAATTTTTGAAATTTTTCTCTACGACTTGCGATTGCGTGACCCTCATTTTTTCACTTATATCTCGCGCGCTGGTGCTCCGATTTTAATTCCGTTTGAACCTACTTGAACCCGGAGTGTTCAGTTTAGTCATGGGGGAGGGACACCTACCGAAAAGTGCCTAACTTTCTTGAAATTTGTCATTGCCCAAAGGACATCAATTAGTACTAACACTTACAAAAATTGTGCCAAAAATCATATGACCTTAGGTACACCGTGAGATTAAAATGAAATCCACCTAAGTCATAGGACCCATTATTATAATTTTCGGGCACAATCACACGATAACATAAGATCTTTAATTAAAGGCATGTAGTAAGGTATAACTTAACTTTGAAAACAACCTTACTAACGTTTGGCCCGTGTGTTTGCAGATGGCCCTGAAACATGCACAACGAGAGGGTCCTGCTCAAGGTGAAGCAAAACAACCTCGGAGAGGTGGAAGACGAGTCCTTGTCAGACAACATGTAGAACAGGAGGTGCAATCATTTAGCATCCATCAAGAAGAACCTCCTATAGGATGGTCTGGGCAGGCAGAAAGAGGAGCTGCTGCTGCGCCTGAACCAAGACAACAACTCACATTGCCCCTAGAATGTTGTCAAGCTATCCATACGAAGTCCACAATTGCTGCGATGATCGTGGAGATTAACTTTGAACCCTTTGCAAAGTTTTCTCCTGAGGCTGTTAGGGATCACCTTAAAGGGTCTCCCTTATGGCCTATCCTCTTTGAGTGCGGTGCCTGGTACTTAGGTGAAACATACCTATTCTGGCACAATAAGGAGCAAGGCACCACGATTAACATTTGTGGTGTGATGGTTGACTTTTCTATGCAAGTGATTTCGGAAGTGTTAAACCTTCTGAATTCAGGCCCCCATGTTGCTCGGTTATCTACCCGATCAGACCCTGATGTGCGAAAGGATTGGTTAGAGAAGGCTTATGGTAGAGATAAAGCTTTTGGTGAGCTGATGATGGAAGAGCAGGTTTATTTCAAAATTGGAATCTATCACCTCTTCCCCACAAAAGGTTTGAAATGAATATCAACGTACACGGCGAGAGGATGTGTAGTGTTGATGGGAAAGGTTAATGCCAACCTTCCCCATCTATATTTGACGGAGATCCTAAGGCGATTCGAAGAACAGAAGTCAGGGAAGATGGCGTTGCCTTTTCCCTACCTTATCAGAAAACTGTGCCGATGGGCTGGTATTTAGGGATACACAAATGACGTCCTCCGAAAGGCCCAAAATGCTTCTTATGCTGAGTTATTAAAGGTACCAGCTCCAAGAAAGAGCACTGGCGAAGAGCTAAGACCATATGAAGAAGAAGAATAGATGACTGGATCACCTACAACTCAACTTGCAAGACCTAGTCAACCTTTAGCTACAGGTCCCAGCCAACAACAAGAAGCAGGACCTAGCATAGGCCAGGATCAGCCGCCGCCGCTGCAAGATTATAGACCGTCGATGAGCCATCTTAGGGCCATCGTTGAGATGGTTAGTTGGGGAAGTCGTGATGATGCAAATCTCTTCCATGTCATCGATGATGTCGACCAGCCTACTATTTCATTAGATCACACAAGGGGTGAATTATCCATCCAAATAGAAGGAGGGGAAAGCAGATGGTCACAACAGATCTCAGGAAACGTGGCATCTTTTCAATTGCAGTTAGAGACTGGTGAAGAGGCCACTGTGGTGGTCATGCAACACCAGGATGCCGCAGAAGCTGCTGAAGTGGTCGCTGACCACATCAAAGAATCTTTCAATGTACCTGTTGTGCCACCAACAAATCTTTCAGGAGCACAGGATGCTCAAACTCTTGCTGGAGCCTCAATGACTCCTGCGAAACATAAGGATGCACTGGACAGATTGTTTTAAACAGGACAAGTTTTGACGTCTCTGTTTGACATTCCCCAGGATGTAACAGCAATTCAATCAGACCTCATTTCCACAAAGGGGAAGCTGGTCATATTCGAAGGAAGGGCAGTGCATGCTGAAGCTGAAGTGTAGAAACTACAAGAGCAACTTGTAGCCTTACAAGCAGCATAGCTTGATCCTTTGCAATTTGTTCCCGCAGACCAGCTAGATAACTTTAGAACTGAGCAATTAACGAAGTTAATTGCAGAAAATAAGAAGGTGGCAGAAGAAAAGGAGACAGCCACTTGGGATGCCTCCGCAGCTCAAGTGCAAACTCATGCACATCTTAAGGCACTCAGGGCCTTAGAAGAAGAAAATAAGCAATTGGTTGCAAATAACCTTCGGTTGACTTCTGTGGAAAAACAAAAGAATGTTCTCGATGAACACTTTCATCAGTTATGAGAACAGTTCATTCGGGTCAACCGAGATGTAAGCCGTTTAGCTAGAGAAAATCGAACCCTCTTAATGGAGGAGGTACACGTTGTTCGATAAAAATCAGCCATCGAGATCAGCGTGTGGCAAAATGAGGCTAAACTACACGAGAAGCTGAAGGAGCATTTCCGTGATTAGGTGGGGATGTACAAACAAATCCTGAAGAAGGAGATCCATATGGCCAAGGCTCAAATCAACAACATCAGTGCTTAGCACACTGATTGGAGGGCCATATTGGACACTTACGCCTTTGCCCACCAAGCAGAAATTAAAAATCGGGACTTGCAGATCCAAGACTTGATAGAGTACATGGAGTTGGCAAACCTTAGATATGCCAACCTGGCCATGTTAACAGCAGGACGCCCAAGGTCAGAGCTCGAGCAGTAGGTAGCTTCCACCCATATCAAATATGAAGCAGAATTTGCAGAGCGTAAGAAGTTGGCTGAGAAACTAGATGTCGCAAATTCTAAACTTGCAGTGGTAAAAGAAAGCTACCAAGGACAGAAAGATGTTGCAACCGACTTGGCTCGACGGCTAACAAAGTTTCATGAATACAAAGACAAAGCTAGAGCCTATGAAGAGGAACGACGGGTGTTCGCGGCATGGTACGTCAAAGTTAATCAGATGTTCCCGTAACTACCCTGTCCGTGGGAGGTGTTGACTCCATCAAACATCGAAACATTAGCATGGACGACACAAGAACCTCGGACTAAAGAGAAGAAGCTCCAAGCCATTCTTCAACGTCGTCAACCTTCCAAGCTTGGAGCACGTGACAAGGGGAAAGCACCCATGGAGGAGCCACCGCCACCAGGAACTACATGAGTTCCACATTTTTGTAGTTGTAGTATTTTTTTTCTGTGTTGTGTCTTCCCACACTGCGGCATTGGTCCATTTCTTTTTCCAGTTAATAATCCCATACCTATCCATTGTGTAACCAATGAAGCTTGTTCTCCTTGTAACTTGAGGACAAGTTTTTATTCAGTCGTGGGGGTATGATGAGATGTGATTCGCATAGGCCGCGATATCGCGTATGCGATATCGCGTCTTCCCTACGATATCGCGTACGCGATATCGCAGTCTGCCTCTGCCAGTTTAAATAAGATGCTGCTCTCCCTTGTTTGGGGATCCCAGTTTTAGAGTAGCGAAGCTCTGCCAGTTTGATCCCTCCAGAGTTAGATTTTTTCCTGTGTGTGCCCGCAGTGTGGTGAATGTAATTGTACGGTGTCTTTATTCGAGTGTGCCGTACTTGGACACGCACATGACCGNAGTTGATCAAGGAATCGGTTGCTCGTCGCACTTAGGCTAGATTAGATTTTCTTACCCTTTTCCTCCTAGCTTAGCTTAGTTAAATATTATTTTCCACTGCCTTCAGGAGTAGCATAGATTAGGAAACACATCATACACCTCATCTGGACTAAACCATATGTGACAAATGCAATACTAGTCCAGGTGGGAAGACAGCGAACTGCGACCTATGGCTAACTATCTAGGTGCCACAACTAGTCCATCTGCGGAGTTCGACTGGATTGCGTGTGCGACGCTCGTTTCGTATGGTTGAGTATAGGGGTACATCGCCACTCATCAATGTCTCTAAGTACGTCACACTCGAACAAAGGTGCCATACGATTACAAACATCACTCTACAGGCATTCAGAAAATATTCTAACTCTAGAGAAAACAAATTGCAGCTACTCTGATTGAAAAACTATATGGAAATCATGAGCCCAAGCCCTATATTTATAGACTGGAGTTTACCTTGCGATGTTAGGTATCTGACGTCGGATCCTAGCTTCGACATTGGGACATTAATACAAGGCTATGATGTCAAGGCTTCGACGTCGGGTCCTAGCTCCGACATTGGGACATTGATACAAGGCTCTGATATCAAGGCTTTGACGTTAAGGCCGGGCAAAACATGACTCATCACTAAGTGTACTAATTCTAGCAATGAATAATACAAAATTATAAAATTCTACATAAATTCTATGAAAGATTCATATTTGACTATATCTCTAAAAAGTATATATAGGTATTTGGTTCTTATTTTGACCACCGCCTATCTAACCTTAAAATTCCCTCCACACTTTCTACAAATTATTTCTAGCCACCTTTACTAGCCTTCCATGACATTAGGCACAAATAACAAGACGAGATATAACATAACAACCCGAAGTTCCCCGGGCGGCTTTGGGTGGGTCTCTCGGAGATTGAGAGATAGAGGTGGCTTTGGACCAATTCAATTCAAGTACGTACCACGAATATCGCGGTACAGGACTTGTCCACCAACGTAAAAGGCATTTGGATAATATTATAGTATTTTCGCTCTTTCTTTTTTAAGGGGTGAATATTATTTTCACTGTCCATCAATATTATTGGAGCATCGTGGGTGCCACGCAAAACATTGAACTCAAAAAGACATCTCCGATCAGCCAAGCCAAGCAAAGCACAGCACACAGAGGACGTGAAGAAACAAACCTCCACCAACGAAACCAAAACTAAAACCGAAAAAACAACAAAAGAATTGTGACGGTGTAGATGCCTCATGGCTGGATGGCTGCATGGATGGCCAACCGCACTCAGTCAAATGCTACTCCACCGCTGATTGGACGCGGCGCAGAAATCTTTGACCCAATGGATGCCGCGCTTTCAATTTTTTTCTAAAATCCAAACCCATACACAACAGCATTTCCGTCTTTCTTTCTTTTTTTATCTTTCCTTCAATAGAAAGAAACCCTGCATTTCTGCATTTCAAAGGAAAACAAAACAAACGAAATTCATCATCAAATCTTGGAGATCAATTTAGTATGATGGTGGGTGTGGTCAAGAAATAGGTGAACCATGGATACATCCGTGAGCATCAGCATGATCATGATGACGATGGACTATAGGCAATTTTTAGGCATGGAGCATGTTAGTAAGACTTGGGTTCGAACTCTAGGGTACTTGCTGAAAAATAAGCTAGGCTTTTGCTTATTTATTAACCTTTTTGGAACCCACCTTTAACACTTTAACAAAGCCTTGGATTAACCTCATTCATTCAGTGACCTCTTGAATGGCCTTCATAGAGCTTTTTAAGCACTTATTCATCAATTGACCTTCTTAACCAACATTCACAAAACCTTCATGTAAGCTCTTACTCATTCATGGACCATGGACTTGAAAATAAGTTAGAATTTTGCTTATCTATTGATCCTTGTGAAATCGACCTTAATGCCTGAACAAAGCCTTAAATTAACCTAGATCATTTAATGACCTTTGGAAACTTAAACCCACCTCCACAAAGACCTATGAAACTCTCCCTCATCTAGTAACCCTCTAGTTTACATTCACAAAACCTTCAAGTAAGCTTTCACTCTTCATTGACCCTCGGAACTGAAAATATCAGAGCCTCTAACCCTAATTAAGCATGTGGTGTCTCACCCACCTTCACAAGACCTCCCAGCAAACTTTCACTAATTCACCAAGCCTCCCAAAGTGAGGATAACCGAGCCTCTGACCTTAATTGAGCAGGCTACCCTAGCACCGCCGCAGCAGCAGTGCAGAGCACATCATCATCATCCATGACTATGATGTTTCATGATGCATGAAAGAGTGATGTCACCACCACCAGAAAGAGAGAGCACAAATGTTTGACCAGACTCATGAGCCAGCATTTAGAAACAATAATTGCCTGCTATGATGCAGGGGCTGAGTGGCAGATGGCGACCAGTAATGGCAGTTTGCTTTTGATAGTAAAACCCCATCGTTCAAAAAAAGGGATAGAAAAACCAGGAAAAACAAAACTGCAGCGGCTTTAATTTTAATGCTGCTTTGACTGGAATTGCTGCTGCTGTTGTTGCTTCTTCTGGCGCTACGTCAGGATTTCAGGAGGCTCTGGGTCTAGGTCTGGCCTCTCATGTTTATGCTCGTGCTCCTCCTCCTCCTTGTTCGGCTCTTATTCGTGATGATGATGATGTTGATGATGTTGCATTTGACTGGACCGGATCCCATCTTTATCTCTCTCTTTCTTCCTCAGCTATTTCTCTTCCCACTGTGCTAGATGTTCAGATTTGTTGCCGCTTCTGCTTATGTTTGTAGCCCGCTGCCGCTGGGGGTGCCTGCCATCACTGTATCTATTGATTTTGCAAGCTTCTGGAAGTGGTTGGATGCTGAGCTGTTTTGTTTTTGAGGTGCGTCTATTGTTTTTGCAGGGTTTTTGATTACGCAGGATCTGTTTAGGTCGATTACGAAATTTTTTTCCCTTGGAAAATCCTTTTGTTGCCCGTGCGCTTTGCTTCTCCGGTTGGAGTTTTGAATCTCGCTTGAAGTCAGTCTATCGGCCGCCGGGTCTGCGTCTGCTTCTAAGCATGATGATGGGTTTTTTAACAATGGCGAACGTCAGATTTCTCGGTTCTGTTTTACAGGGCGAATTGGGAAAAATATTTTGCCCCCTTTTAAGTTAGGGTTGTGAATTTTGATACACCCTGAGTCATGGGGACAAAAAGATCTAGTTTTGTTTTCTTCCATGGCAAATTTATTTTTATTGCTTTTACTTTTGTTTTTTGCGTTTTGGGGAATTGCGGATTGGTTCTCTCGCAGTGGATGTTTCGTTTCAAATTTTTCGTCCTGACATTGCAAAATTTCGGTCGTTACGAAAAATAAATAAATGGAAAGACCCTGGCTTGAATAAGTACCGTGTATGAGTAAAATTTGTGCTTGATTGTCGAAGCAGCCTCACACAATGTGACTCCTTAAAGACTTGTCTGTAAATTAGTTATTTAGGTATTCTGATACTTATTTTCCTCTTTTTCGTCTTGCATGCCGCATTCAGATATCTGAATCAAGCATTCCTTGGTTTTTTTATTCTTAACAAATAGCCCTTGTTGGTAATTTCATGCAGATTGAGGATTGGTTGGCCTTTTTGTCTTCCGTAGGAGGCAGTTGAGGCATTTCTGCGTCTCCCAAGAAATCTTGAGACCAAATTTAATTGCTATATTGATCACAATGGGCTGCTTCACGACTCAGAAGAATAAGAAGAAACAGGCAGAACAATCTGCAGTAAAAGTAGTGAATCCCTCTGAGAACAAGCCAACATTCTTACCGGAGCCTGCTTTGGATTCACAGGAGTGCCAGAATCAGAGCAACTATCCACGTTCCGGTCCCCCGAGCTTTAGAAGCAAAGTGCGAACAGTGCAGCATGTGCACTGGCTCATCAACAACAAACCCAAAGCATTTTCGGCTCCCTCCAGTCTCAGCAGAATAGAGCAGCAGCAGGATGCACAGCCATCATCAAAATCTGAGCAGGAAGATGATAAGCAGCAGCACCACAACAAGGTTTCTCCTCCCCAATCTGTGCACAGAAAGAGCAACCTCATCATTTCTGATATCTTGCAGCCTGCAAAAACATCTTCAGCATCAGCAACGGCATCAGGTCCTATTAGCCCAATTGACAAGAAGGCCTTCAGTGGCCAGCCGCTTCCTCTTCCCTCTCCAAGGCCTCTTCCTTTGCCTTCTGAATGTGCACGCTGCCCGCCAAGAGAGTCAGTCTCATGCACTTCATTAACTTCCACACCACCATCCAGTGGTGCTATAATGAAGAAACATGGAAGCTTTAAAGGTACTGCTGGCACCATTAAAGGTTCAGGGGTTGTTCCACTTTCTGAACCACTTCCGCTGCCACTTCCCAAAGATTTTTCTCCAAATTCCCCTTTGTTTGCCTATGATGAGCTGGCAACTGCTTGTGCTAATTTTTCCATGGAGTCCTGTATATATGATGGAAATTCATCATGTATGTATAAAGGTTACATTAGGGATGAAACCACAGGACAGAGAACTGAGATAGCCATCAGTAGATTTTTTGCTGCATCTCAGGTAAGGATACAAGAGGATTTTTCCCCCTTTCTTGCCTTTTGGGTTTCTTTTTTTTCTTGAATGTAGGCAGTAGATGCGGTGGTGTTTTTGTTTTTGAAGTTCCCTGTGCATATAATCTGTTTTAGAACATTTTACGTTTCATCGTTTAATTATATTGAAGGCTCAAAATTTTTGCATGAATGTTGTTTGTTGTCAGAGCCACAAGGACTTTGTCAATGATATCAAAAGCATTTTTCTTCTGCAACATCCAAACTTAGCAAAATTAATTGGCTATTATGCTCGTGAGAATTCTTGTGAACGCATGTTGGTCTTTGAGAGACCTCCAAATGGTAGTCTGGATTACCTGCTCTACGGAAGAGTTGATGGACCACCGATTGACTGGTCCACAAGAATGAAAATTGCTCTTGGAGCAGCCCAAGGGTTGGCTTACTTACATGAAGAAGGTCCCTTTCAGGTACGTCTTAAATAAATTTATCTTTGTAATTGTATTATTTCATTATTTTCACATCAACTTCATGTATAAACTGCTTGCTTTGTTTGCCGTTTTGCTTGTAAACTATCCCTGAAACATAAATTTGAAAATGTTTGTGATGGCCAGGCTATGTACTGTGAATTCAAATCTCCAAATATTCATGTAGATAGGGACTTCAGTGCAAAACTCATTGATTATGGACTAAGCAGTTACAGTCAAGAGCTGGACATGTGTAACAGTTCATCTTTGGTAATCAAGCTTTTTCTGCCTTTTAACTTTTTCACAATTTTGCATGCTTTTGAATGTGATGACGTGACTTGCATAGTATCAAATAAGAACACCCTCAAATTCAGGTAGGTGGAATTTGTTTAGCGTGTTGCAAGGGTCATTTATATTTCTCATTAGATTTCTGACAATGTTTGCTCACTGATATGCGCCACTTGCATGAACCAAAGGCAATCTGTCTGTGGTTTAGGTACCATTGATAGTCCATTCAGAAAATAACATTTCGAAACACATATTTCAAGATCGCAGCTTAACATATACATCTTCATGGCATTATGTAGTACATATTTTATTGTGGATACCTTAAGAACATTATCTTGTTTCATTTTCATTGTCATTTCTTGTCTTCTCTGTTAGTCGTAATATCTTCGTTCTTGATGGAATTTTCTACGTCAAGCCACTGCACAGGCATTTCATGCTAACAGAATTATTTAATTTGCAGGATATGAGATATGCTGCTCCCGAAACATCGGCACGAGGATTGTTAACTCCCAAGAGCAATGTGTGGAGCTTTGGCATTGTTCTTCTAGAGCTGTTAACAGGACGACGGAACATGGACAGCAACTATCCAAAAGAGGAGAGAAATCTGATCAAATGGACCAGGTCATTTCTTAGCGATGAGCTCAGGCTCTCCCTTGTTATGGATGCA
Source organism: Gnetum montanum (assembly GCA_015680685.1). NCBI lineage: Eukaryota > Viridiplantae > Streptophyta > Gnetopsida > Gnetales > Gnetaceae > Gnetum > Gnetum montanum. Next base: position 41,345 of record MNCI01015627.1, read on the forward strand.
AGATTGAAGGGCCGATTTTCTCTCAAGGCGGCTAAGATAGTTGCAGATTTGGCATTGAGTTGCCTACAGAAAGATCCATCTGAAAGGCCCACAATGAGAAAAACTTTGGAAACATTGAAATCAGTGCAAGATATGAAATATTCATCAAAGTTTCCGCTGAAAGAACCAAACAGTCCTATAAATGAAAGTTTACCACAACATTTTTCAAAGCAATCAGCAGTGCCTTTGCCAAGAAGACCAATGTTGATGTCAGGCCACTACTTCAACTCTCAGCCTTTAGTAGGCACAAGGGACACATCAATAGCTCCAATAAAAGAGAAGGAAATGACCAGGTCACCAAGCTTAAATGGGTTGCGATATTCAACTTGCCGTAGCAACTCAAGTATGACACTCACTCCCTTAAGACCATTGAAGCCTCTCATTATTCCTCCAAGGTCATGTGCATCAACAATAAAGGAGGAAACAGTATCACCAAGGCAAGCACCTGCTAGAGTAGAAGGATTCTGAGCATTATTATAGTCTTTTGCCCATATTTAGATTGTTTATCATTCAATTTTTTTCCCTTCTGTTGTTGCAAAAGCCCGCGGCTGAAACATGTATTATTTTCTGTAAGGATGACACATGCATACTTTCAATTGTATTATTATTGGTGGTCCTACTAGTATTGTATGTTTGAGGATCGTAAGTAGCAATGGAAATGGAAGAGGCTGTTGCTTCAATCCATGATAGTTTTTCTTGAACTTTGAGGAACCTGTGCATTGCCGGACATGGCATTCGGGGTCAAAAGCTGGACCCGGCAATTTAATTGTCCATGTGCAATGCAACCACGTGCTAAAACCTCTGAAATCGGTCAGGGGAGTGTGCAGATAACCACAGGACAACATTACATGACCAAATGATTTGGTTTTTGTTTAGAAGAGCTCTGCTATTGTACATAAATAAGTATCTATTACTTATTCAACCATATCACAGTTGAAGTGGTTATAAACATATTTTGTCGATCGCATCTCCTTTCCATATCTATTCTCATGTATCTACCATTTGATTGAATGCCAGTTTGAGGCTCCTATAAACCTCAAGTGCACTTTCTTAATGTATGCTAGGTAAAAATGCCTAAACTCGTGCTTAATGGGGGTTCTCCCAAATAGAATATTCCTTCACTGCATTTTAAGAATTTCCGATCTTCGAAAATTTTCACCAAACAATATGGCAATGAATCTGAGCTTTCTACTAACCCACAACGTGAATGCTGCCGGTGCAATGATCCTGGATGCATTTCAAAGATGGTTAGTTCTAATCAGCACGTTGAGGGATATATAATAACAGGTATAAGCAAGAATTCTCATTCAACAATAAAGACAAAGAAATGTGCCGATTTTGAAGCCATTTTGTTTACGTCTTCCAATTTTGGTGTGCAGCTGTTCCCAAACAGTGCTCGAGAGACGAGGGGAGAGATGAAGGCGGCGATGTAAATTTGTCAAAGTTTGGTTTGCTGGAGAAAGCCTGCTGAGTAGGCAAGTAGCAACAGCCCCAGAAGCCAAACAACGAAAAATATGTGGTCATCAAAAGAAATAAATATGATTGGACCACCGAGTCATGTACTACCACTCATGCTAGTACAATGAATGTGAAGTGGATTCACTAACCATATCAACCCCCAAATATTTGGAGGCGGAAAAGGCTGGATCATAGCCACAAGCCTGAAGCATGTTTCACAAGCTGTATAAGGTTCATGACCCTGACCTGGAGGCTTGATGACAAGGGTCAGTAGATGAGATAAAATTTAACCTTTTTTTGAATGCTGCAGAAGGGTTATTACCTGGAGGCATTCTAGAAGGGTTAGAAGATGAGCGAAAGCTTAACCTTTGCAGAGCTGTGCCAAGGATTAACAGGCAGAATGGTGGTTTTCTCAATTCATTTGGAGCGCAGATGATTGGAAAAACTAGCATCCATGTTAGGTGTTTGTAGATTCCCCTTCACTTTTAATGTTTCATGAGCATGGGTGAGCTCTGTGATGAGTGTCTAAAGAGGACAATCCTCTCAGGTGGCAGACTACAGGGAAGTGATTTTTGTTCAAACACAACAGTTAAACAGCTTCAGCAGGCTGCCCTTGTTCTTGCTGATAACCCCACCCCGCCTCACCTGAGGATGCCATGGCCTGAGGCCTTTAATGTTCAAATGCGGGACCAGTCAACATTTTCTGCTCACATGTGACAGCATCGTGAGGTATAAGCCCACCTTAAACAAAAGCCATATCCTCTCTTCGTCATATTCAAACTCCACGTCTGTGTCAGAAATGCAAAGCCTTCTCACCACAGTTGCAATATATAAATAATCAATCCAGAGCGTAGCGTGGATGAACGTGGGCATCATAAGTTTATTTGAAGAACCATTCATGAAATCATGATATATATATATATATATATATATATCAGATTTTCTGGTTTCATTTCCAGCCATCATCAAGTTTCGGTCATAGGTTAGGAAAATCGGATTGTTTTATGGAAGCCTTGTTCTTGCTTGCTTGCATCATCGAGGATAGCTTTGGATTTTGGGATGGCCAAAAAAATTTCAAATCTAACACAGTAGAGAACGAACAGTCGAGTTGAGGCGGCCTTTCTTTTTTAACTTTTTTTCCTTTCTATCTTTCTTGTGATTGGCTGGTCAAAGCAGGACCTGTTCTTTGTTTGCGTCCAATGCGCCGGCTTGTCCTTCTCGCGTGACTCGGAAATCCCTTCAAACATGCACACATGTTACGACTTATGACTTAAACGTACCATTCAAATCTAACAAACACAAATTTCTCTCTTTGTATGCTCGCAAACCTTGAATTTTATTGTAAACATTGATGTAGCCCACCAACGTTCTAGATATTCGCTGCAATGCTGACCTGATCTCACGCCAGTATTGATATGACCTGTTGTTTTTATATCCGTTCTTCTGACATTGTTACTGAGTTTTAGTTTTATATTATCAACCGTGACTATAGGTTTGTAGGCGTACAGGCTATGTTAGAAAACGCTAAACGGTTCGTACGCTTTCAGGCTATCTGATCTTTTCGCTAGGATAAGAGCAGATTCTATGATTAATAATCGACGTACCAGATGTACCTTTTTTTGCCCTTTTGGAGATGCCTATATGAGTGATATATTTTTTGAGGTTTTAAGCTTACATAGGGTTCTAAAATAATTGAGGTACAGTTCAAGATTTATAGAAATTTATAACTTTGTGATGTTATTTAGTAGAATCTAACTTGTAACCTCATTGTTAAGGTATTAGGCCTTTGAACCTAATAACCTTTGGGCACAAAGTTTATGCACCAACCAGCTTAACTACAATTGTTATTCATACCAAATTTACTTTTGGAAAGTACTATGTTTAAAAATTAGTGAGAAAGCTATTAGGAGAGGCAAGAGGGAGAAGGTAGGGTATATGAATAAAAAGAATGCATTAACTTTAAAAAGATTAAAAGAGATAAGTTGAAATAAAACTTGAAAATTAGAATTGTGGAAACTAAAAATTTTTATTGCGTCTAGGAAATTAAAAAGGATGGTTACAATGCCTCAACATAGTGTTGAAGAAAGTTGAAAACATCATTGATGCAATACCCCAAGCAGCTAGGGTTAATTTGAAAGAAAGTAATTAGCATATTACAATTAATAGTATAATTCAATCGAACGTGAGCCAACGATGGGCAAAATAATAAAATATATTCATCATCTTCTATGCTTTGTTTGCATAGTTTGCAAATATGCTCTTCTCTTGGTAAATTGATCCAACAAATTGTCTTAATAAAATGATAATGAGAGCTCATTCTTGTTCTAGCAATTTGATTTCTTAAATGAATAGGAATACCTAAGAATAGATACTGTTGAGTACTAGATAACAAACCTCCTTTAATAGAATGTAAATAAAAGTGTTTTTCCCTTGATGTATTCAACCAAACTTTAGCTAAGAACTTTTCTTTTATAGTTTTCCGAAAGAGACTTTTGTTTAAAAAAAATCCTCTATAGCAGTATTCCATGACTAAAGCCATAATTTTCCTTGATGCAACCAGCCATTTTTTAAGAATTCATTATCTCCTTAGCATAATTAATTTCCTCCATGTGCCTAAACTTCTAAGTATCAGCGATAAATTGACAAAAAGGGCTTAACTTCAAGAGAAAGCAAATTTGCTTCTAAAGGTAAGATATCATAAGAAGTCTACATTTTCACTTGAAATTTCAATATGCTCTACTTTTTTCCAATTATGTGTGGAAAGAGAAGGTCCCCAAACAATACACACATATAATAATACAAGTTAGACAAGACTGCAAAAAAGTTTCCTTTTGATCTCCCATGCCAAAATTTGTTTCCTACTATAATTATTTCTTTGAGTAAATAGAGCTTGCATGCCACTTGAAACCCTTTGAGCAATAAGGGTATTCCAACTATAATTATTGGCAAATTCAACTCCCAAATATTTTAAAGTTCACATATATCAAGGCTTTTTTTTCCAATAAAAAACTGTAATTTCTATTTTTAGTACCACAAACTAGAATTTTACTCTTATCAATATTAACTTTCATACCTAAATGGTTGTAGTCATGGAGAATTTGAAGTATATAATTTAATCTTGTAGTTGATTTTGCAATTAAGGCTGCATTATCTACAAAGAGAAGCATGTTCAAACATAATCCATTCACTAACATACCATGATTAGAGGAATTTTGCATCCATACCTCTAATTCATTTATAAATATACCAGAAAACCTAGGGGATAAAGGACAACCTTGTTTAACTCCAATTGAGTTGTTGATAATTGTTCCTTCTCTAGTAAGATTATCTTCAATAAGAATATTAACAATCTCATAGATTTTTTTAGTAGCTAAAAAAGATCTAGTGGAATGTAAATGCTATCCAATCTTTTCCAGAGTTTATCTTGCGCAACAAAATTAAAAGCCTTGGAGAAATCAACAAAACAAATAAAAGTTGTATGGTTTGGCCTTTTAACTTTCTCTACACAATAATGTAAAGTTATTAGATGATTTATAGTAAAATGATTCCTCCTAAAGCATGCTTATGAGTGAGCACAAGGACCTTGCATTTCTTCCCATGAACTAATTTTATTCTCCAAAATAGTGCCCAAAAACTTAGTGAAAATTGAATTGATTGTAATTAATTAGTAATTATTAAGATCTATCATATCTTCTTTTTTGAAAAGCAAGACTACTTGACTAAAATAACAAGAAAGATCCAAACCATGTTGAAGCCCTTTATTAAGAAGATTGCAAGATGCTTTTCACACTAATGGATCACCCTATTTAAGAAGCTTTGCATATAATCCATTAACATTAGCATCTTTCTTAGAAGATAATCTTTGAATTCTTGCAGAAACATTATTAAGGGATAATTCAAGAACACTACAGTTATTTTGTACAATCAAGGGAGCCTCTTGATAACTTAAGAGCACTAGAATTGTAAGCTTGAGAAAAACAAATAAGGACACTATTGTTAAAACTAGTTTACCCATATTTATAATATATATTTATAGGGGTGTTGGAACTCAAAATAAGTGAAACATATGTATATCCCAAGATATATAGTCCAATTAAAACTTTATATAACTAATTCCAAATTAATTATCTTAACACTAGGCTAACACCTCATTAATATAATATATATTTATGATTTTGCTAAGAAATTTTTTTGTGTTCCAAAAAATTAAATATATTGATCTTAAAAATGTTTTGTATTATGGAGGATGAAAATTTTAAGAAATATAGTTTTATTGTTACATAATTGAATCTTAGATGGCTATGGATTAAATATATATTGTCTATTGTTACCAAAGTATGATTAGTAGTTGGCCTCTACATGATGCCCCACACTTCAGGCCTCTACTTGGCTCTTCTCTTACTTTTTTACTTTTTTGTTTTGATGAAATATATATTATTTAGCATTATATGATTAGGCCCCTTAGAACCTTATGGACAAAATATATATTATTTACGTTATGAAAGTACAATTGATAGTTGGCCTCTCAACCAAAAATCATAGAATTAGAAAAGTGAACATTTTTATTGCTTATAATTAATTATGTCAATATAGAAAGTATGAAGAATATTACTAATAGAATCATGATCCTCAACAAAAGCTATTTGGAAATGAGAAAGTTCAAGGTTGTGTCTATAGTATGGTTGAATCATACCTCCTATTCAAACAAAACAAATTCCTAACAGGTTAACTACCTTTCAAAAAATCATTTCTAAAGTGTACTTAATTAAAAATAGTAGTTAGTGCTTGTGAAAATAATATCAAATAAGCATCAAACATTAAAAAAAAAATCAAACCATTTATACATGACTTTCTATATAGTTATATATCATAGTACATAAAAGAACAGTAATCAAAAGCTTAAATAAACAATGCTAATGTATGAAACATAGATAATCATAGTGCACATCATTAAAACTAATGACCATTCATCATCATATGTTAGACCAAAATAAATAAATTTAATTAATAAAATAACACAGGAAGATATAAGTAACTAACTATATTAATTAAAGGGTAAGTATAACATACCCACGAGAGTATCAACTTGAAGGTACAAATTATAACTTTGAACTAGAAGGCACATTCTCAACTTAACAAAATTTCTATCCTAGAACTAATTCTAGATAACTTTTAGTTCTTAAGTGGTACATCCTCAAAATTTTAGAAGCACTAGATAATCCTAGAAGTAGATTATAAAAAGAGTTAGTTCAACATGACTTGAGCAAGAGAGTATGAAGAATATTACTAATAGAATCATGATCCTCAACAAAAGCTATTTGGAGATGAGAAATTTCAAGGTTGTGTCTATAGTATGGGTTAATCATAGCTCCTCATCAAACAAAACAAATTCCTAGCACGTTAACTACTATTTGAAAAATCATTTCTAAAGTGTGCTTAATTAAAAATAGTTCCTAGTGCTTGTGAAAAGAATGTCAAATAAGCATAAAATATTCATAACAAATTTTAAATCATTTATATAGGAATTTATATATAGTACATATCAAAGTACATAAAAGAAGAGCTATTGGTCCTTTCGGACATTCGCTAGAGCAAACAGTTTCATTCATTGTAATCAATAGTGTATACTTCTTTAGTTAGGTCCATTGTTCTAGACCACAAATGTTCATTTCCTCCATCCTCTCTCTACCATGTAGTTCGGGTGACAATAATCAAAAGCTTAGATAAATAATGCTAGTTTATGAAACATAGATAATCATAGTTCACATCATCAAAACTAATAACCATTGATTGTCATATTCCAAACTAAAATAAATAAATTTTGTTAATAAAAGAACGTAGGAACATAAAAGTAACTAACCATAGTAATTGAATGATGTGTATAACACACCCAAGATAGTACCAACTTGAAGGTACAAATTACAACTTTGAACTAGAAAATACATTCTTAACTTAATAAAATTTCTATCCTAGACCTAATTCTATTGAACTAGAAAGTACATTCTAAACTTAATAAAATTTCTATCCTAGACCTAATTCTATTGAACTAGAAAGTACATTCTAAACTTAATAAAATTTCTATCCTAGACCTAATTCTATTGAACTAGAAAGTACATTCTAAACTTAATAAAATTTCTATCCTAGACCTAATTCTATTGAACTAGAAAGTACATTCTAAACTTAATAAAATTTCTATCCTAGACCTAATTCTATTGAACTAGAAAGTACATTCTAAACTTAATAAAATTTCTATCCTAGACCTAATTCTATTGAACTAGAAAGTACATTCTAAACTTAATAAAATTTCTATCCTAGACCTAATTCTATTGAACTAGAAAGTACATTCTAAACTTAATAAAATTTCTATCCTAGACCTAATTCTATTGAACTAGAAAGTACATTCTAAACTTAATAAAATTTCTATCCTAGACCTAATTCTATTGAACTAGAAAGTACATTCTAAACTTAATAAAATTTCTATCCTAGACCTAATTCTATTGAACTAGAAAGTACATTCTAAACTTAATAAAATTTCTATCCTAGACCTAATTCTATGGAACTAGAAAGTACATTCTAAACTTAATAAAATTTCTATCCTAGACCTAATTCTATTGAACTAGAAAGTACATTCTAAACTTAATAAAATTTCTATCCTAGACCTAATTCTATTGAACTAGAAAGTACATTCTAAACTTAATAAAATTTCTATCCTAGACCTAATTCTATTGAACTAGAAAGTACATTCTAAACTTAATAAAATTTCTATCCTAGACCTAATTCTATTGAACTAGAAAGTACATTCTAAACTTAATAAAATTTCTATCCTAGACCTAATTCTATTGAACTAGAAAGTACATTCTAAACTTAATAAAATTTCTATCCTAGACCTAATTCTATGTAACTTTTAGTTCTTAAGTGGCACATCCTCAAACTTTTAGAAACACTAGCTAATCCTAGAAGGAGATTATAAAAAGAGTTAGTTCCACATGACTTGAGTAAGAAAAGCATATAAACACCATTTGGTTTGACTTGTCTATAGGATTATGAAATGGATCATCATTATACAAGGAGATATATTATGCACAAAACAAGTTAGTACAATTCCCTCTTGCCACCACTAACTTACCTAAATAATGAAATCCTTACATAAACATAGAATAAGCACTTTGAGATCTAGCACACCTCTCTTAGTATTAAGGTGTATCAAAAGTTGGATTAGTATTCATTTCAACTAATCCATAAATCATACTATCCCTACAAGACTTAATTTTAATTTTCTTAATTAATCTACCTTGCTAGTGCTAGATATATGCTTTTGCATCCATAATCTTTGAACTTTTGAAGTTATTATGTACTATGATCCACCTCTACATTCATAATCTTCGTTCTAACAAGTTGAACTTAGGAGATGACCAACTGTAATGAAATTTGAATAGAATAATCCTAAGTCTAAGGTTGTTCATCAATATACCAACTTGTCTTCTTTGGTGCTAGTTCTAATCACAATCATCAACCATGCTGTAATAAATAATTAATCATATAAAATAATAAAAAACATACTAAATAGTGGTTGAGTAATTCACTACAAGAGAAATAACAAATCATAACTTGATCATGACTCGTAATGACTAGACTATGATTAGACCATGACCTAATCATGACTTGTGATGAGACAAAAAAAGAGATTGCCTTAACCATGACTCATGATGATTAACTGCAATCAAACCATGACCTAAGCATGACTCATGCTGAGATTAAAAATAGAACCATGGCTTGACCATGAATTGATTGTGATTTGTAGTGAAAATTAAAATATGACCTTGACCTAATCATGATTGAACTAGGAATTGTGATAAGCTATAGAAGCTAATCATGACAAAACCATGACTTGACCACCACTTGTAATGGTATACTATGATTTGCAGTGATAGACTATGACTCAACATTGATTCGTAGTAAGATCATAGTTAGTAAACAAATACAAAAGATGTTTAAATTTCTAGAAAAAATAGGAGTAAAAGAGACGAGAAAGATATAATAAACAACATATAACTAAGAGCATGAATCAAAATCTCAAAGACATAATCAAATAAGGAATAGGGGGACCCAAAGGTATATCATAATGATTAGAACACTTATCTGTTAAATGAAAGATTGTGGATTTATACCTATCTCTACTCATGAATATAATAACAGTGAAATAGCCTTATGGTGGGATGCTCTTATAGGGAATCACGTTTACGCTACTATATGGAGAGTGGTTGTGTTACTAGCCTTGATATTTCTTGTCTTCAAACAAAAGTAGCTAGAATTACCATTAATTATTAAATATTTTAAATCCATGAATTTAGGATTTTAAATCAATGAAAGATTAGAAACCTTAAATCCTATTATTTCTACTTGATATTGAGAAAACCCTAAGCATTACCTTTTTGAAATTCTTACTTCAACATATCTAACAAGGAAACCTATTAATGGATTAGATCTTATGAAAGAAAAAAGAAAGGAAAACCATTATCAATGATAACTAAAACCACTCTTTCCAAACATAATTATAGAGTACCCATTTGATTCTTTAACTAGATATCCCCTCAAAGCTTGAAAGATGATAGAATGAATAGTAGTAAAGGAACCAAGAACCCTGTGCTCAACCATACGAATCACTAAGCGTTCATGTGCGATCTAGTCAAATTCGATGGACACTTTGTCTTTTGGTACACTAGCCTCTAGGAAGTGAACTTGCCCTAACAGTCATTCGTTATCTTCCCAGTTACACTTGAAATAGGGAAAGGTATGGTTAAGTGTAATCAAGACTTATGATTTTTATTATTTTTATGTTTTATGTTTTGGGTGCTTAAAATAAAGGATGAAATAAATGAAGTAATTTAATTGCTAATTTAATCTAACTAGCTAATAAATGTGTAACTAATCCTAACATAAGCATTTGGTCCCACTTTCCATACACATCCTGAACACATATAAAATTGTTGGGTTACCAAACATTAAGCGTTATTGGGATTACCAAGCGTCATGTGCATGCTCGAAGTGGTCGTACTTATGTGCTTAATTTATTGTTATTTAATCTACCTTAATTTAGCTTAATTACTTAAAGCATTAAAGGAAATTGCATAAAACATTGAATGTATGAAGAAAATGTTTAATCTAGTTGAAGTGTTGCAAGGTTTATCAAAAAGCTTATCCTTATTGTCGTACACACTACCATGCTCAGGTACAATAGTGCTTGAATAAAGATTTATACACTTAATGACTCATGTTGTGGGCACTCAGAAAAATATTCTAACTTTGGGGAAGAAAAACTACAAGAGCTTTGCTACACTATGACCAAGACTCTTAAACCATGTGCCAAAGTGTTATATTTATAGGTTGGCACACATCTCGCTATATTAGATTTCCAACATCACTCCTTGGTCCATGATATCTGGTATCCAACATCAAAGCTAGATAAAATACACTTCATCATACCCCCACAATTAAATGAAAACACATCTTTGAGTGAACAAAATGAGGAACAAGTTCCTTACAAAATATTGAGAAGGTATGGGATTATTGATTAACATGCAAACCAACTCAGACATAACACACAAATTCTAAGTGCCCAAGTGTAAGGATTTTCAAACTTTTACAAAATTGGGTGTTCATGATAATAGAATTGAACACCCAGGTCAAAACTGACATCCAACTTTTCTAGCAGCTGAAGAATGAAGGAGAAGATTCAATGATCATGAAGGAGCCTTATCGCATGATGTTTTTGCGTATTCCTTGGTGAAGAAAGTCTTGCTTCTAGTTCATGCTTCCATTTACAATCACAACAAAATCATGGATTAGTGTGCAGTGTGTAACTTATAGTTTTTAAGTACCTTTTTTCATCGGTAGTTATACTTGGCTAGGTTGTAATTATGGTGGATTAATTCTTTTAATAGTATTTGATTTCTACGACTATCAGAGCTCATTGAAAGGGTTTAACTTCATGGATTGATGATGTGAGTGTTAGATCTTAGTTATACCTTTGTGGAAGTTAGAAAAATTTGAAAAAAATTGGTCGTAAAAAAAACTTGAGTGGCCTCCATGAATAAAGCATACCTATGGTAGCAAGAAGATTGAGAACTAAGGTGAAATGGATAAGTGGTTCATCATTAAATTCTAAAAAGCCCAAATATAATGAAATGCTTGAAGAGAGTTAAAGAATTCACAATAGGTAAAACAGAAAAAAGAAAAAAGGATTTCACTGAAAAACATTGTGAAGATGTGCAAAACTAGATGTCATCGATGGGACATGCAAAAGGATTTGATTATGAGAATGCATAAGGATAAAGAACTTAACTATCCTAACCAAAAGGTATGCAAGTTGGTCCTTTCCAAAGTAGACACATGCCCTTTGTTGCCCTTGCATATCCTCAAACCAAGGAATCCACAGGTCCCATGGGTGATTAATGGTTACTGAAAGTTAAGTACAAAAACCATGAAAAAACTACCTAAGAATTTCAACACATCAAACCAAGAAATCGAACAAGGACATGAACATTGGTAGTGAGGTGAGGCATGGAAAGTGATGGGATGCGATATCACGGCCGTCGCGATACTGCATCCCTTGCGATATCGCGTACGCGATATCACATCGTCCCCTGCGATATCGCGTATGCGATATCACGGTGCACCGCAAAGTCTATAAATAAGAGGCGACTCTCCCTTGTTTCTCATCCTAGGCTTAGATTGTAGCGAAACTCTGGTAGATTGATCACTCCAGAGATAGAATATTTTCCATGTGCTCGCAATAGGAGTCCTAAAGTGAACAGATCTTTATTCGAGCAGACCTTGTACCTGAACACAAGTTTGTGTACGGAAATAAAGACGAACTTCCTGGATAAACCTTG
>MNCI01015627.1:53741-102937 GCA_015680685.1 Gnetum montanum
TTTGGTAATCACGGTTGCATTGGTTCAGGGTGTGAATGGTAAGTGGGAACGAATGCTGACGCTAGGTTAATTTAGACTTAGTTAGTTAGTTAGAGTTAGTCAATTAGTCTCTTCAACCCTTCACCTCTCTAGCATAGGAGATAAAATAGAAAAGCTATAAAAATCATATACCTCAGACTTACTTAACCATACACTGTGACAAATACAAGTCTGGGAAGAGAATGAATTATTAACCTTAAGTGTTCCATGAGGCGTGTAGGCACTTAGTGTACGGAGTTTGACTAGATCGCGTGTGTTACGCTCGTATTCGTATGGTTGAGTGTAGGGGTACCTCGCCACTCATCATAGGCACCGTTGCCGGGGACTAAGTATTTGTGCGCTAAGTAGAATATAAGAGATCATTCACATCGTTGGGAGCTTAAACGAACCTTAGGGTTAATTAATTAAAAATTGATATAACGGTTAAATAGCACACCGATAAGACACAATGTCTTCTTCTTCTTCTCACAAGAGTAATACACCACCTAGGGATAACACAAGAAACAGTCGACAATCAAAAACACATAACCTAACTCAGCCGGTTCCTCAACAATATAGGTTGACATATACTCATCCCGATGAGTATATCCCCAACTTTACTTTTATCCTCCATCAGGATGAATAGATGCGCTGGAGAGATTTGCAAGGTAACATAGTGTTACCTCCGGATCGTGCAGTCCCCAACATGCTTCTCCGTGCTTTGGCACAGATCGACATGACAGAATTATATGCTGAATACGTTGCAGCAGATGTTTACATGAGGGATTACTATCCCATAGCTTTACAACATATGAAGGACTCAAGGCAGGAGAGCCAACATACACTTTTGAAGGGCAAAGAGGTCCCACATGTCCTAAGTGAAATGGGATATGGTGAACCACTTATAACTGGTTCTCTATCAAAAGATGTTCCTCCTCCTAACGATAGTCAGGAGGTGGGGTATCAGAACCTACGCTCCATGATACACAACCCTGGTTCTGATCCCCGTGAACACTAGCTATTCACTGAGGGAACAACAACATATAACAAGGATAGGCACTTAGATCGTCATCACGATCGAGGATGCAGCCACAGAAGAGAAGGTAAGAAACATCATCATGGTGATGGTTCTCCTTCTTCTTTTCCTTCTTCACATCATTCACCCTCTCCTTCCACATCTGGGCATAGTCATAGAGAGCATAACGGTGAGGATAGAGGTAGACAAAATGAGAGACCTCAATGAGAGAGTCGAGAGAGAGGACAAGGGCATGAATGAAGGGAAAGTAGGGAACAACGCAGACATCATAGGCGTCATGAAAGAGATGATCATGATGAACCCCTACTTGCCACTCGAAGCATGCTAGATATAACAGAGGCAGTGAGAATCCCAACAAGGTATTTAAAAGATAGTCGGATCAAGCACTTAGACATGAATAATATCCCACACTTTGAAGGGGGATACAACGTGGATTCACAAAATCATTTACAGGAATTCCACGATGCTTGCACCTTGCAAAACATAGAAAACGAGTGGTAGAAACTAAAGTTGTTTCCCAAGACACTCATCAAGGAAGCAGAGAGTTGGTACTGGTCCTTAGAACCAGAAACCATTAGCAGGTGGAGTATGATGTTAGAAATCTTCAACGATAAGCATCAAATGTACTCCAGAGTGTCTAACTTGCGTAAGCGAATCCAAGGATGGAAGAAAGGAAATCATGAACCCTTGGATGCTGCCATGGACCACTACTATGCATTGCTACATCGTTGCCCGGACCATGGTTACGCACAGTGGGATCAACTTCACCACATCGTAGATGGGCTAAGGTATGAAACCAGGAGAACCCTTGGGACTTATGCCCAAGGGAGACTATCTAAACTTAGATACCATGAAATTCATCGCTTGTTGGAACATGTAGCCAAAGAAGAAGGGGAGTTATGAAAAAGGGAAAGTACGGAAGAATATAACCGTGATCCCTCTCTTTAAAAGAAGGGAGTGAGATTCTGTGATGAAGAGGATGAGTCACCACTCGAAGAGTTGGTGAACAGGAAAACCTTGCCACTCCAAAAGCTAACAACAGAAGTATCAGCTAAGGTAGATGAAGTATGGAGCTCCTTAGATAGTAAAATTGAAACTATCCTGAAAATTGTAGAAGAGTCTAAGGAGAAACGAAGTAGTGACAAGAACAAGACAAAGCGGAGAGATTCAGGCCCTGCACGTGACAAGGGTAAGGGGAAAATAACTATCTCCGATGACATTGTGGATTCGAACACAGATGATGACGGTGGATGTGAGATCTGCCACTATGACCATCCTAAGGGATGTTGTCTAATCATCTCACATCTACAAGAGTATAGGTGTATGCACTCAACACGAGACTCAACAAATGGTAGACACCTCGAAGGTTACCTTATCCTCAAGGTATCCCAAGGTAGTTCCACCAACCATTAACGTACTATCCAAGTGGAACTCCACCACAACCCATCGGACAACACCAGCAATGGCAATACCCACAGTCATGGGGGATGCCACTGTCGAAACAAAAATACCCTTACCGGTAGCCAGACCCATATGGATACTACATGCAGCAACCGATTTCTTCAAGTGACTCCATGGGTCACACAACTCCCCAACATCACTACCACGTTCGAGAGTACTTCAGAAGGACTCCTTCTCCTCTAGGAGATGTTCCATACCCATACCATCCTCCTAATCTATCCGCACCTCTTCCACCGGTAGTTCTCATAACACCTCCTACTCCAACAATGCAAGGGGAACTCCCCACTCAACCGCAACAACGCAATGCTACGAGAGCCATAAACATTGAACCCGCTGCTAGTTCTAACAACTGTAAAAAGAGAAGACCTTTCTTTAGAACCAAAAGCCCAGACAAGCTCTCACAACAATAAGCGGTTGAGTCTAGGTATGCTCCTCCAGCACATAAAGCTTCAGAGCACCCTTCAGTCCAACATCAGAGCTCAACGTATATAGTTATGTTAACACATACCGTAACCGACTGGATCAAGGTAGGCCACCTTCCCAGGAAACTAGCTTACCCTGGGAGTCTCTTAATCTATCTCCAAGTCGTCGGGAACAAACCACATAAGGCTCTTCTTGACTCAGGTTCTGGAGTCAACTTAATTTCATGAGAGATGTATCAAGCCTAGAACCTACCCCAAATTAAGAAGAGAAACATTTAGCTAGAGCTAGCAGACTAGTCCATAACCATTCCCTTGGGATTGGTGGAGGACATCATTACCACTATGTGTGGTTGGTCATACCCAACCGATTTCCTGGTGATTGAAGTTAACAATAATGAAGCGGACTTCCCAATTATAATGGGAAGGGTATGGCTAAGCATAATAGACGCATGCCTAGGGATCTGTGATCTTTCCTTGGAGATATCTAAGGTAAATATTTAAGGGAAGATCGAAAAGAAGAAAGTTTTGTGCATCACATACAGTGACTTAGAGGGTGATGACATGGAGGAATGCTCCACATCTCTTCCATGTAATCAGTGTGCCCAAGGAACACAAATTCAAAGATGCTTGTATGTAGCAACCACACCAATTGTGGACACCCCGTGATTGACAGCTACTAGAAAGAGCAACCCAATATGCACGGAACGAACTGAGGAAACAACTCATGTTAACAACGAAGGCATAGACACATTGAAATATGAGCGTCGCCAACTTCCACCCCTTAATCTGAGAACATCAGTGGGGAGAAGTTGAAAACTTTTACGAAATTCAAATAGATGTTCATTATTTTGGATCTCTCCCTTGCAATTTAGTCATGGGGGAGATGGCCACCTATGCTAATCATTGGGGGCCCTCAGTTCTTTTTAGTTTTAGTTTTCCACATTTTTGTTTTACACGTTTTTGGTTTACAAGTTTTTGTTTTACACATTTTTTTTACACGTTTTTTTCTTACACATTTTTGTTTTACAAATTTCTTTAACTTTTCTTGTTTTTTGTTTTTCAACATCGTTATCTTTTTCATTTTTATGTGTGTGTGCATGTGTCATCCACCCTGTAAGTTTGTCACCCAATAAGTGTTCTTCATGATGGTATGAACTGTGTTTCTATTGATTTCTAATGTTTGGTTTTTACCTTTAAGTCATGATGTTGATACTAAGGTATGCTCCTTTTGATATGGCAGGAAATAAGTTCACTTCATCCATCCATCCACCAATTTCTATGGTCTCTCTCGGCTTGGAAATGTACAGTCCATTTCTAATAAGAACTTTAACGAATCGGTGATTGGGCATTTCTCAAACTAAGGAAGGACTCAAGAATTGAAAAGGGTGTGACTTCAAGGGAACTTGATGCATTTGTGTTGGCCATCCTCTTAGGTGCTTGGATTTTTTCTTGTTATTTCGATGTTACCCAATTATTGGAAGCTAAGTCAATAAAAATAAGAAGTCTTTGCATGGTGTGGTTCTCACGCATACAAACACAAAACAAAACAAAACAAAAAGTGAGAATTCAAAGCACACCCCTTAGATGGAATAATTCCTTGGGTTACAAGCACTGGTTATGGAACTCAAAATAAATATGTTCCCACTAACTAAGGCCCTCCTTGCTTCCCATTCTCTCCTCTTTCGTTTCATCGGAATGGTGGTGGCTTTTGGAGACGGCATTCTTGTTACTTCAAGAGGATGGATTAGCTGGATGCGTTAATGCGAAGTCACTGGAAGTGGTTTGTTTGAGGCCAGACTTGGAATGAGATTTGCTAAGTTACATTAATCATGAACTTCACAAGGGGCTGTACACCACCTTGCTCTTGGGATTCCATTCCATTCTCTTCTCTCCATCCTTCTCTCCATTGTTCACCTCATTGCCGGTTGTATCATTAGTGTATATTTTGGTGGATACACTGTTTTCTTTTTGGTAAATTCTTGTGGTCAAGACTTTAACTCTTGTTCCAAATGACATTCCTAGAGCCTATGGACTCTTTGCATGTGGGTTTGTTAGGGCATTAAGGGCATGAGCCTGCTTTGGGGAGGATCCACTAACATTCCTATTTGGTACACCAGTTAATTTCTTTTCCCTAACATTTTTGCAATTATTTTTATTTTGTTCATTTCCATCTTGACATGCATTTCGTCGATGTTTTAGTTGTCCTTTTTATCTATCTTTCTTATTCTTTTTCTTTCTCCATTCTATCAACACTAGAGGTTCGTGATTAGTCATGGGGGTATAAGGCCCAATTTTTTCGATTTTCTCCTAACCCCTACACCTTCAGTAGTCACCAATATTATATCTCCAGATCCGTATCAGCCATACCACAACCTAGCCAATAGATCTTTCACCGTAGCAAGGTATCAACTACATTAGAATTTATTTTACCCTTGCTAATACAAGACTGTGTTGTGTGTGCAGATGGCAATCATACAACAACAGAGGAGATCTAGAAGAAACACTTGGAATGGAGCAGTGCTAAAGCAGCTGTGCAAGGAGCAAGACCGATGGTGCACTTCCGGATGAACAACGAAAGGAAAAATCTTAGCATTGGCAGCAGCAACACTTCTTTCTCTCTCTCTTTCTCAGCTGCCAAATGAGGCCTAATGTCAATGTAATAAGGTGTTCACTCTTGTTTTCATGAACACTAGTTTTGTCAAGTCTTGTAATGATGATCCGTTCACATCTCATCCCATTAGCTCCATTTGAGTCAATAATCCCATACCTTCCCGATAATATTGTAAGGAACTCGAGGATGAATTTTCATTTAGTCATAGGGGTATGATGGGACGCAATATCACATGGGGCACAATATTGCATCCCTCGAGATATCGCGTACGCGATATCGCATCGTCCCCTGCGATATCGCGTACGTGATATCGCGGTGCACCGCAAAGTCTATAAATAAGAGGTGGCTCTCCCTTGTTTCTCATCCTAAGCTTAGACTATAGCAAAACTCTGGAAGATTGATCACTCCAGAGATAGAATATTTTCCATGTGCCCGCAGTAGGAGTCCTAAAGTGAACGGATCTTTATTCGAGCAGACCTTGTACCTGAACACAAGTTTGTGTACGGCAATAAAGATGAACTTCCTGGATAAACCTTGCAGTGCATGGAATAGGCTAATTAGGATTTTATTTATTGTTATTTACTATTTTTCATTTAAATGCTTTATTAGGAATTAATCTTTCTCAACCCTTCTCTCCTAGTTACATGCCTTAGTACGACTGCTTCGAGCACGTGCGTTATGCGTGGTGATCCCAACAACGACTAGCATTTGGTAACCACGTTTGCATTGGTTCAGGGTGTGAATGGTAAGTGGGAATGGATGCTGACGCTAGGTTAATTTAGACTTAGTTAGTTAGTTAGAGTTAGTTAATTAGTCTCTTCAACCCTTCACCTCTGTAGCATAGGAAATAAAACAGAAAAGCTATAAAAATCATATACCTCAAACTTACTTAACCATACACCATGACAAATACAAGTAAGTCTGGGAAGACAACGAATAATTAACCTTAAGTATTCCATGAGGTGTGTAGGCACTTAGTCTGCGGAGTTCGACCGAATCGTGCATGTTACGCTCGTATTCATATGGTTGAGTGTAGGGGTACCTCGCCACTCATCAGAAAGTATAGATGGATGAGAGAGAGAAAGTGAAATGGAGTTCTCAATTAAGATCACATGAAGCCCCTTATTAAGTTTATGGTTAAATGACCTGATAAAATCCATCCTTAGACCAAACCAAAACCAACCATGTTTAGTGACTTCACATCACCACTCTAAGACTAGTCCACCCCCTTGAGACACAATAGTGCTCCCATATATCAATCACCATTCCTTAAGGAGAAGAAAAGAGAAGCAAGAAGTGAGAAAGGGCCTTAGTTAGAGGGGACTTTCAAGCATGGGTAACATGTCTTTCGAGTCTCATAACTAGTGCTTGTAGCTCATTATTTTGTCTAAGGGGTGTGCTTTGAATTCCCATTATTATTATTATTAGATGGTTTTTTTTGGATGGGAACCACACCATGCAAAGACTTATTGAATTTCTTGTTATTGGTTGACACGGAATGATAAGAAATCCATGAAAACACTCATGCACACAAGTAGAAGGGTACAAAGAGTATTGAGTCCCCTTGAAGTCAAACCCTATTCAAGCCCTTGAATCCTTTCCAAGTATGGAAATTTCCAAGGTCACAAGTTTGTTAAAGGTTTGTTAAGGAAAGGGAGCTCATACTTCTAGAACCAGAAACACCATAAGGTGGATGACCTAGACTCACTGCTTGTTTCATGAAAAAGAAACCATGTCTTAGTTATCAATAACAAAATTCAAAGCTAGAATCTAGACACTAACAATCAAATAATTGAATAGCACATGCCCACATCAAGCAAATCGCATTGTACCTGTTGGCAATAAGGCACATTATTATTAGAATACAATAAGAAAATCACACCAAATAAAGAAAAATATAAAAGAAATTGTAAAATATTCAAGAAAAATAAAACATATTAACAATGTTATAAAACAAAAAAATGGTGTAAAATAGTAAAAAGTAGAAAAGCAAAAAGGATGTAAAAACAACAAAGTGTAAAACAAAAATGTGTAAAACAAAAAAAATAGAAAAATAATTGAGAAGCCATTTATATGATTAGCATGGATGGCCATCTCCCCTATGACTAAGTTGGAAGGAGGAGATCTAAAAAATCGAACATGGTTGTCCATCTAAAGAGGTGTTGCGACCACTGGCTTCCTTATACTCATGGAAAGTTTTAATTTTTTGCATGTTGACCAATTGTTTCTTGCGTGGGCTCTCAGGTTTGTAGATCAACATGGCCCTAGAAGGAAAGGTTTCAGAAATAATATAAGGGCCTTCCCACAGTGTTTATAACTTGGTTCATTATGGCACATGTGTGGGATTCCAGTAGAGGACCTTATTTCCCAATTGAAATTTTACTTTTCTAATTATAAGGTCATGGCAATTTTTGTTAAATGCTTTGTGCAACTCATTAGATGATAGGGTGACCAATTTTTTTTATCTAGTAGGTTAAGATTCATTAATCTTTCTTTTTATGCTAGAATTAAGTCAAGGTCAAGGTCACAGGCTGTTGAAAGTGTACGAAGCTTAGATTAAATAGGAAGAGTCGGCAATTTTTCATATACTATATCATAGGGAGAGTAGCCTATAGAGAGCTTCTAGGTTAAAGCAGTAGGCCGAGAGGGCATCGTTGAGTTTCATGCTCCAATCTCTCCTCTATTTGCTAACTATTCTTGTTAAGATCTTAGTGATTTCCCTATTTGTAACCTCAGCATGACTGTTGGCTTGGGGATGATCAGTTGTTGTTAATTTATACCCAACCCCTAATCATTACATGAGCCTCCGAAAGGTAGTGCCTATAAAGTGGATTCCATTATCAGAAATTAATGCACATGGCACACCAAATCTATTTATAACATTTTTTTTGTATAAATTGAGTAGTAGTAGAAGATGTACAGTTGGTGATGGCTGCTGCTTCTACCCACTTTGTACAATAGTTAACAGCAACTATGATGTACATCTTTTTATTTGACATAGGCATGATGGAAACCATGAAGTCACTACCCCAAGTGTCAAAGGGTTCTAGTGGTTGGATCCACTGTTGAGGACCCTCCATATGAGCAATCATTCCACCATCACATTGGCAATGTTCACAAGAGCTAACAAATTGGTAAGCATCCTTAAAAAGTATTGGCTAGTAATAACTTGCCATTAGGGTCTTAATGGTCATGTGTCTCTTTGTATAGTGGCCCCTACAAGGACCGTCATGAGTATCTTGGAGAATGCACTGTTGATCAACATCAGGGATATACCAATGAGCCAAGACATCAGTACACACTTTGTAGAGGTGCCTGTTGATCTCTGTGAACTGTTTCACCTGGTGAAGAAATTGTTCTTTCTTCCTGCGATCTAGCTCTTATGGCATCTCTTAAGTAAGAAGATAGGTGAGAATGCCATTATACCATTTAGGCTTAGTGGTCAATTGTTTAGTTATAGCCCTCGCAAGGAGGAGTTCATCAAGAAACGGATTAGATAATGGGATTTCCTCCTCTTTGCTGTCCCATTTCAACTAAGACGACCACATTCTCATTTCTCTTTTGATTTATCATTGTAAGATCAAATTCTTGCAAGATCATCAGCCACTGTATGATACATGGGTTCACCGTTGGCTTATTCATCAGGAAGTGAATTGCACTTTGGTCTGTGTGCATAAACATCTTGTATCCAAGCACATAGTTCCTAAATTTTTCCAAAGCATACACCATGGCCATTAGTTCTTTCTCCATTGTGGTGTAATTTAGCTGTGCACCCATAGTGCTTCAACTTTCATAGTGGATGTAATATGGACGTTTCTTGTCATCCAATTGCATAAGCATGACCCCCAAGGCATAATTTGATGCATTTTTCATGATGTGAAATGGTCTAGACCAGTCTAGTGCTCATAGAATTGGAATTTCTATGAGTTTCTCCTTCAACTATTAGAATGCATTTTCCAATTTCTTGCTCCAAACAAATGAAGCATCTTTCTTTGTTAGCTTGACCAACAACTTTGTGATCGTACAAAAATTCTCTATGAATCTTTGGTAGTAACTAGTGCATCTAAGGAATGATCGGACATCTTTTATAGTTTCTGGTTGATGGGTAATTCCTTAGATGATCCTAATCTTTTTAGGGTCTACCTCAATCCTTGCTTGAGAAATTCTGTGACCTAGTATAATGCCCTCCTAGACCATTAGATGGCTCTTATACTAATTGAGCCAAAGATTTATCTCTACACATCTTTTAAGCACTTGCTCAAGGTGGTCCAAGGCTTGCTCAAATGTGGTGCCATAGGTGGAGAAGTCATCCATAAAGACCTCCATCCCAAAACCAAATTGTTGCATAAAAATGCTCAAGACCTAGCATTAGAATGTTGCAAGAGCATTGCATAGGCCAAAAGGCATCTTTCGATATGCAAAAGTCCCCTAGGGGCTCATGAATGTTGTTTTGGCCTAATCCTATGGTATGATCTAGATTTGGTTATAGCCACTATAACCATCCAGGGAGCTATAATAGCAATGCCCAAAAATAGTATCCAACACGTGATCCACAAATGGCAATGAAAAGTGATGTTTGAATGTTGCCATATGCAATAGCCGAAAATCAATGCATACCTACCACTTGCCACCTTTCTTTGGCACAATCATGAGTGAGCTAACCCACTTACTATCTGCAATGAGATAGATAAATCTCACCTTGAGGAGTTGTTTGACTTTCTCTTTGACAATCTGCTTTAATTTAGGGTTCAACTATCATTGTAGCTATCTCTTTGGCTTCGTGGTTGGATTAGTGTAGATACAATGTTGGCATATCCCAGGATCAATCTTTATGAGTTCAAGATATGACCAAGCATAGGTTGTTGGCCATTTGTTGACCACCTTCAATAACATCTATTTCTGTTTAGGAGCAAGATTGGCATTGATGGTTATTGGCTTTCCATTTTTCAAAAATGCATACTTTATGCCAATAGGTAGAGTTTTAATTCTAAGGGCTCTTGTTTAAAATTTTTAGGAATTTCCAACTCTCCCAATTGGTATCATCAATTTTATTAACAAAGAGCTAGCGATGAACTTGCTCCAGTTCATCCATGTCTTCTACTTAATCCCATGTTAGGCTCTTAGTAGGTTTCATGAAAAGTGTTGAGCTTCTCTCAAGGTTAGCTATTAGCCACTAGGTGTCCTCTTGTTGTTGCTACCTACAGGCACCTTTGAATTTTATATATATCAGCACATTGACTGCATGCTTTAATAGATACATTGTTAACGATCTATAGTTTCTACACACAGTTGCACCTTGTATCACTATACATAATGCATAGAACTTTCTTTCTCTTGATCTTTCTAAATGCATTTTCTTTAGAGATTTTGAGGAAAAGATCTCGGATCCCCAATCGTGCATCAACAGTGCTTAGCCAAGTGCTTCCCATGATGATTGTGAAGTATCCCTTTCAATTGTTCACTTGGATCACCAGGAAATCAGTGGGGTAGGATCACCCACAAATGATGATTACAATGTCCTCCACCAATTCCAAGGGAATAGTGATAGAATGATCAACCAACTTGAGAAGGATGTTTCTCTTCTTGAGTGGATGCAGTTTTCAAGCTTTATACATCTCATGGGAAATTAGATTAACACCAAAACTTGAATCCAGAAGAGCTTTGCAAGGATCATTCCCAGCAATTTGGAGATAAATAAGGGGACCTCCAAGATGAGATAGTTTCTTGGAAAGGTGGTCAACTTTTATCCAACTGGTTATTGCATGAGTTAACATGACACTATGCACTTTGGGAGGTGTTTGGTTTGAAGGGATCTCAAACAAATTAAATGTAGATAGAGATGGAGAAGTAGGATTGCCAACTATAGGTATATGTGAGGGTTTAGTTTGGCTATTGGTTCAAAAGAAAAGTATTTTCATGATATAGTTTTTGAACCACTTGGCTGAGGAACCAATTGTAAATTAATAGCCCTCGTTGCATTCATTATTGTAGCTAAGGTGGAATTTCTCTCTACATTGATAGAGTAGGCAGTAATTGAATTGAGGGTGGAGGGACATATGTAGAAGGATCAAGAGGGTAATATGGATTTGGGGACTTTCCCCTAGGAGATGGAGATTGGGTTCAATAATACTTAAGAGGGTAGTAGTGATGTTGGAAGGTGGCATGACTAGAAGAGTCATGTAGAGAAATGGGTTACTAAACATAGTACCCATATGGATCTAGTTTCTAGTAAAGGTACTATTGCCTTGCTGGTGAAATCCCCCATGATTATGGGTGTTGCCACTATTGGTACTGCTCATGTGATAATGGTGGAGCTCCACTTGGATAATAAGCTTGTTGGTGCTAGTGGAACTACCTTAGATTGACTTGAGGATAAGGTAATCTTCTGGGTGGTTGCCTTCTTTCCAATCTAGGATTCATCACGTACAACCTAGACTCCTACAATTGTGACTTGATAGGGAAACATCCTCTAGGATGTTCATATTGGCAAATGTCACATCCAAAATCATCATCTTATTCTATCTCTACTACTTCTTCTACTATAGCAAATTTGCCCTTATCCCTTTTGTAGGCACGTTCGACTTCTCTTAGCCTCCTATGTTCATGATCATTACTGTGCTATCTTAATTCTTCTATGATTTTTAGAGTAGTTTAAAATTTTTCATCCAACGAGTCCCATAATTTATCAACCTTGGTTGATATATCATAAATAGATTTTTGGATTATCAAGGTTTTTTGTTGCACCACCTGATCAAGTGGTGACTCCTCCTCATTGTCGTTATATTAGACCTCCCTTTTTCTAATGGAATGATCCCTATTATATTTCTCAGCACTTTCCCATTTTCTCAACTCTTCTTCTTCTTTTTCTACCTACTTAATCAACCTTTGGATTGATGGGCTCTAAGTTATAATAGTATTCCTTTGTTCCTTTGGCATAGACCCCCAAGAGTTCTTCTCGTTTTTGATTTGAGTCCATCTATGATATGGCGAAGTTGTTCCCATTGAGAATAACCATAACCAGGGCATCAATGTATGAGAGAACAGTATCTACCCATGGCGGTGTCCAATGGTTCATGTGTTTCTTCTTCCATCCTTGAATCTACCTTCTCATATTAGACACTCAAGAGTATGTCTGATATTTATCATTAAATAGATCTCGCATTGTACTCCACTTGCAAATGGATTTCGACTACAAGGATTGATACCAACTTTCTGCTTCCTTGATGAGTGTTTTGGGAAATAGCTATAATTTTTTCCAATCATTTTCAATATACTGTAAGACACAAGCATTGTGAAAGGCTTGAAGATGTGTTTGCAGATCAAAGTTATAACCCCCTCAAATCTGGAAATATTGTTCATGTTAAGTCACTTGATTCAACTATCTTTCAAATACATGGTTTGAATTTTTACTACCTCTGTGATATTTAGCATGCTCTGGGTTGTTAGAAAAGGCTCATCATCATCATTATTTCAATTATGCCTATGATGTCCTCTACTTCCCCTTCATTCATGGCAAGCCTAGTAATCAATATTATCCCACTATTCACCCTCATCACAGTTGTTCTTTCTGCAGTGTCTATCAGAACCAAAAGAGGAAGAAGAAGATGCAAATGAAGAGGATAAAGAGGAAGGAGGACTACCACCACCATGATATCTGCCACCTTCTCTACACTTGTCATGACCATGTTCATCAACTTTCTTATCATCTTGATGCTTGTTTGAGCCCCTTCTTTGACTCCCACTTTTGCCTAAACCTAGATTGTTGATAGTGGGCTATAGATTTAGGTTCAAGTCCCCATCATCAATATTAAGGGGTGAAGAATCTTCATGGTGAGAACCCCAAGAGATAGGATCATCATTGGTGTTTTGGTTAAGTAGGAATAAGGGATTAGTGAATCCTTTTTCCTTCATAGCTTCATGATGCCTCTCCTAGTGTCAATCTCTCTTGCATTATGTTTCAGTGGGATGGTAGTCCCGATAGTCATGGTTATGCACAATGTACTCTTCTTGAAGATCTTGGATGCCTAATCTCCTATGAGTTTGGACTAGCATCCTAGGCACAGATTAATTAGGAGGCATTACAATGTTGCCCTCCATATCTCAACATCACTGTTGTTCATCCTAATGCATGATGAATGTGAAGTCAGGCACATACTCATCTAAATAAGTATATATCACCCTTCATTCTAGAGGCACTGGTGGTTTAGTATCATCGTTCTTGTGAGAAGAAGACATTCTGGGATTAGAAAAAATAAAACTCAATGTGCTTCGTTATAATTATTTTTTTTATTTTAGTATATGATGTGACTTTATGGTTCATTCTAACAATGTTAAATGACTTTCACTAAGTTTCTAGATAGCACACATATCAAACAAAAGATCCCTGGCAATGGTGCCAATGATTAGTAGTGAATACCCCTACACTCAACCACATGAATCACTAAGCATTCATGTGCAATCTAGTTAAATTCTGTGGACCCTTTATCTTCTGGTACACTAGCCTCTAGGAAGTGAACTTACTCTAATAGTCATTTGTTTTCTTCCCATTTACACTTGTGATATGCAAAGGTATGGTTAAGTGTAATCAATGTGTATGATTTTTATTATTTTTATGTTTCATGGTTTGGATGATTAAAATAAAGGATGAAAGGAATGAAGTAATTTAATTGCTAATTTAATCTAACTAATCAATGTCTAACTAATCCTCACATAAGTATTGGATCCCACTTTCTATACACATCTTGAACACGTATAATGTTGTTGGGTTACCAAATGTTAAGCATTACTAGGATTACCAAGCGTCATGCGCATGTTTGAAGTGATCATACTTATGTGCTTAATTAATTACTATTTAATCTACCTTAATTTAGCTCAATTACTTAAAGCATTAGCGAAAATTACATAAAACATTGAATAAATGCAAAAAATATTTAATCTAGTTGAAGTGCTGCAAAGTTTATCAGAAAGCTTGTCTTTATTTCCATACACATTGTCATGCTCATGTACAACAGTGCTCGAATAAAGATCCATATACTCAACAACTTCTACTACGAGCACTTGAGAAAATATTCTAACTTTGGGAAAGAAAAACTGCAAGAGCTCTACTACACTATGACCAAGACTCTCAAACTATGCATCCCAAGTGTTATATTTATAGGTTGGCATACATCTTGCGATATCAGATATTTGACATTGCTTCTTGGTCTCTAATATCAAGTATCTTATATTAGGGCTTTGATATCTAATATTCAACATCAAAGCCAAATAAAATACACTTCATCATACCCCCATGATTGAATGAAAACTCATCCTTAAGTGAAAAAAAGGAGAAATAAGTCCCTTACAAAATATTAAGAAGGTATGGGATTATTGACTAACATGCAAATTGACTTAGATGAAATAGAAAAATTCTAAGTTCCAAAGTGTATATATTTACAATCATTTATAAAATTGGGTGTTCATGACAATAGAATTGAACACCCTAGCCAAAAATGACATCCAACTTCTCTAGCAGCTGAAGAATGAGGGAGAAGATTTAATGATCATGAAGGGGCTTCATCGCATGGTGCTACTATTTATTCCTTGGTTAAGATAGTCCCACTTCTAGTCCATGCTTCCTTTTACAATCACAATAAAATCATGGATTAGTGTGCAATGTGTAACTTATAGCTTTTAGGTACCTTGTCTTGTCGGTAGTTACACTTGGCTAGGTTGTGATTATGGTGGATTGATTCTTTTAATAGTATTTGATTTCTTTGGCTATCGAATTTCATTGAAAGGGTTTAACTTTATGGATTGATGATGTGAGTGTTAGTCCTTAGTTAAACCTTTGTGAGTTAGAAAAATTTGAAAAAAATTAGCCATAAAAAAAGAACTTGAGTGGCCCCCATGACATAGAGCATACCTTCAGTAGCAGGAAGACTAAAAAATGGGGTGAAATGGATGAGTAATTCATCATTAAATTTTGAAAAGCATAAACATGATGAAATTCTTGAAGAGGATTAAAGAATTCACAACAATAGAAAAAAATAGGATTTCACTAAAAATCATTATGAAGATGTGCGTAATTAGATGTCATTGATGCGGCATGCAAAAGGATTTAATTGTGAAAATGCCTAAGGATATAAAACTTAACTATCCCAACTAAAAGGTATGCAAGTGGATCCTCCCTAAAGTAGACACATCATTTGTTTCCCTTGCATATCCTCAAACCAAGGAGTCCACAGGACCCATGGGTGATTAATGGTTACAGAAAGTTAAGTACAAAATGAGGAAGAAAGTACCTAAGAATTTTGACAAATCAAGCTAAGACATCAAACAAGGACATGAACATTGGTAGTGAGGTGAGGCATGAAAAGTGTAGATGGGTGAGAGAGAGAAAGTGAAATGGATTTCCAAATTAAGGTCGCATGAAGTCCCTTGTAAATTTTGTAGTTAAATGACCTAATAAAATCCATCCTTAGTCTAGACCAAAACCAACCACATTTAGTGACTTTGCATCACCACTTTAAGACTGATCAACCCCCTTGAGACACAAGAGTGCTCCCATAGATCAATCATCATTCCTTGTGGAGAAGAAAAGAGAAGCAGGAAGTAAGAAAGGACCTTAGTTAGAGGGGACCTTCAAGTATGGGTAACATGTCTTTCAAGTCCCATAACCAGTGCTTGTAGCTCGCTATTCTGTCTAAGGGGTGTGCTTTGAATTCTCATCATCATTATTATTGAATGGGAACCACACCATGCAAAGACTTATTCAACTTCTTGTTATTAATCGACATGAAATGGTAAGAAATTCATGAAAACACTCATGCATCCAAGTAAGTAGAAGGGTACAAAGATTATTGAGTCCCCTTGAAGTCACACCCTATTCAAGCCCTTGAACCCTTTCGAAGTCCAAAAACTTCCAAGATCACAATTTTGTTAAAGGTTTGTTAAGGAAAGGAACCTCATACTTCCAAAATTGAAAACACCATAGAGTTTGTGGATGGGTAGATGATGTGGACTTGCTACTTATTTCATGAAGAAGAAACCATGTCTTAGTTATCAATAACAAAATTCAAAGCTAGAACCTAGACACTAACAATCAAATAATTGAATAGCACATGTCCACATCAAGTAAACCGCACTGTACCTATTGGCAATAAGGCATGTTATTATTAGAACACAATAAGAAAATCATATCAAAATAAAGAAAAATATACAATAAATTGTAAAATATTCAAGAAAAATAAAACATATGAACATTGTAAAACAAAAAATGGTGTAAAATAGTAAAATGTAGAAAAGCAGAAAGGGTGTAAAAATAACAAAGTGTAAAATAAAAAAACAGAAAAAAAAAAACTGAGCCATTTATATGATTAGAATGGATGGCCATCTCCTCTATGACTAAGTTGGAAGGAGGAGATCCAAAAAATCAAGCATGGTTGTCCATATAAGGAGGTGTTGCGACCACTGGCTTCCTTATACTCATGGAAAGGTTTAATTTATTTCATGTTGACCAATTATTTCTTATGTGGGCTCTTAGGTTTTTAGATCAACATGGTCCTAGAAGGAAAGGTTTTGGAAATAATTTAAGGGCCTTATAAAAATTTTTGGAACTTAGTTCATTGTGGCACATGTGTGGGGTTCCATTAGAGGACCTTATCTCCTGGTTGAAATTTTACTTTTCTAATTCTAAGGTCATGGCATTTTTTGTTAAATGTCTGGTGCAACTCATCAAATGACAAGGTCACCAATCAATTTTCATTTAGCAAGTTGAGATTCATTAATCTTTATTTTTGTGCTAGACTTAAGTTAAGGTTAAGATCACATGCTATTGAAAGAGTATAGAGCTCGGATTGAATAAGAAGAGTTGTCAATTTTCCATACACCATCTCATAAAGAGAGTAGCCTATATGGAGTTTCTAGGTGGAGCTATAGGCCTAGAGGGTATTGTTGAGTTTTGTGCTCCAATCTCTCATATATTTGCTAACTATTCTTGTTAAGATCTTAGTGATTTTCTTGTAACCTTAGCATGATTATTGGCCCCAAGATGATAAGGTGTTGTTAATTGATGCTCAAACCCCAAGCGTTAAATGAGCTTTCAAAAAGTAGTGCCTATAAAGTGGGTTCCATTATTAGAAATTAATGAACATGGCATACCAAACTTGTTTATAACATTTTGTTGTACAAACCAAGCAATAATAGATGATGCAAAGTCAATGATGGCTGCTATTTCTGTCCACTTCGTACAATAGTCAATAGCAACTATGATGTATGCCTTTCCATTTGACATGGGCATGATAGAATCCATGAAGTCAATGTCCTAGATGTTGAAGGATTTCAGTGGTTCAATCCACTGCTAAGGATCCTCCATATAAGTAGTTATTCCACCATCATGTTGGCAATGTTCACAAGGGTTGATAAATTAGTGAGCATCCTTGAAAAGTGTTGGCCAGTAATAACTTGCTCTCTGTATAGTGACCCTCATAAGGACCTTCATGAGCATCTTAGAGAACACATGGTTGATCAGCATTAGGAACAAACCAATGAACTTGGCCATTGGTGCACACCTTATAGAGGTACTCGTTAATCTCTATGAACTATTTCACTTGGTAAAGAAATTGTTGTTTCTTCCTATAGTCTAGCTCTTGTGTCATCTCTTGAGTGAGAAGATAGGTGAGAATGCCATCCTACCATTTAGTCTTAGTGGGTAATTATTTAGTTATAACCCTGGCAAGAAAGAGTTCATTAGAAAATTGATTAGATAGTGGGCTTTCCTCCTCTTTGTTGTTGCATCTCAATTGAGATAAATGATCAATGATCACATTTTAGTTTCCTTTCAATATACCATTGTAAGATCAAATTCCTACAAGATCACCAACTACTGTATGACACAGGGCTCACCATTGGCTTATTCATCAGGAAGTGAAATGCAGTGTGGTTCATGTGAACGAACACCTTGTTCTAAGCACATAGTGCCTAAATTTTTCCAAAGCATACACCACGGCCATTGGTTCTTTCTCTATTGTGGCGTAATTCAGCTATGCACCCAGAATGCTTTGACTTGTGTAGTGGATGTAATATAGATGTTTCTTGTCATCCAATTGTGTAAGCATGATTCCTAGGGCATAATTTGATGCATCCATAATGATGTGGAATTGTTTGGACTAGTCTAGTGCTCATAGAATTAGAGTTTCTATGAGTTTTTTCTTCAGTTGGAATGCATTTTCACATTTTTTTAGTCCAAATAAATGGAACATATTTCTTTGTTAGCTCGACCAACAGTTTTGAAATCTTAGAGAAATTCTCTATGAATATTTGGTAGTAATGAGTGTGTCCGAGGAATGACCATACATATTTTATAGTTTCTAGTTGATGGGTAATTTCTTGGATGACCCTAATTTTTTTAGGGTCTACCTCAATCCTTGCCGAAGAAATTTTATGCCTTAGTACAATGCCCTTTTGGGTCTTTAGATGGCTCTTCTACCAATTGAGTCAAAGGTTCATCTCCACACACCTTTTAAGCACTTACTCAAGGTGGTCAAAGGCTTAATCAAATGTGATGCCATAGGTGGCGAAGTCATCCATGAAGACTTCCACCATGCAACCACTCGTTTGAGAGATTCATGTTTTTTACATTCAATCTTCACATGTCTACATGTACTTTTGCTAATTACTCATAATGGTGCTTAAGGTATTCTTTAAGTTATTCTTTTTTTTAATTAAGTCATTTTCAACTCTTATTGATTATGTCCTTGTTCTCCCTATGCACCTAGGAAAGGTCTTTGTTTGCATTATTTAGCATTGCATATGTCAAGGTTACATTCTAGGTGGTCCTCTCTTTTTTCTCCTTAATCTTTCTCTATTATATCCTTAAGCTATTCGAAGATCTCATCCCTTATTAAGCTAGAATAAATGATAATAGGATTTGATAAGTAAGCTCTTAGTTACACAACTTCAGCTACTAACTATTGATTTAATGTTGTAGCCCCTTGAAGTTGTGCTTTGGTGATTGGGAGCTTATCCCTTAATCTAATTAATGTAGACTAGGTAGTAGTAACATCTTCTAAGATGTCCAAGACATCCAAAATTTTTGGCATGATTTCCACTAGTCCATCAAGCACTTCCTCATTTATGAGTTGTCCAGTGGTACTTTGTAAGTCGATTGGAAGATCTAGATTTGGAAATTGTCATGTGCATCCTGTATTTGTAGTTCTAACATGTTTGGTTGAAATTTGTATCTCTTGAGCATGCAACATTACTTCCTATGTTACCTTTCTGGGTGGTGTCCATGTCTTGAGTCTCTTTAGATGTTTCTAATCTTGGTTGGGCTTTCAATGATTCTTAGGCATGCCTCTTTTATTTTAGTTTTCCTTGGGATCTATTTGTTGGATGTGAGGGTTGTAGGGATGCATTGACACTAGGACGTTAATATATTTTCTATGTTATCATATGGGCATTAACATACCCCTTACATTAGCACCAGTGTGCCAAAACTTTGATGTAACCATTCATTGCTAAGTTTTGTTGGGTTATGATTGAGAACTACCAAGTTGCATTGATGGACCTCTATTAACATCTAGGTGTTAAAAATTTTGAAATGTTATCTTGCAAATATTATAAATACTTGGGTGGAGCACTCCTTAAAAGGACTTTGATTGTTTGAATTTCCAAGTGTTGGTGGTATCTAGTTTTGTGTGAAAAGCTTTTCCTCCTTTGGGTAAGTATGATTTCCTTCTTGTTTTATGTGTGTTTTGAGTCATCACTTTCATAAGTATAGCTAGACACTAGTAGAGTGCTATCTTGCTTTCATAGCCTAGAAATTTTTGATTGATGTGAAATTTTCCATATGTTCTATGACTTGGATGTCTTAAATCTTAAAAATACCAAAAATACAAAATTCATGCATATCATATGAATTAATTTTATTAATTCATGCATATCGTATGAATTAATTCATTAATTCATTCATTTTTTCTATTGTGATGGGTTTCAATGGCTCATCCTTATTTGATGAGATCATAATTGTATGGCATGATGTTGGAACATCAAGGTTATGAATATAAGCCATTTTATGCTTTCCATGTGAGCATTTTCACTTGTCTTATAAGGGATTGTGATGCATGTGTGTTATTTATCACTTTATTGTTATATTAATAAAATACATAAAAATATAAAATTATATATTATAAATGTTTTCTCTTCTTTGACTATGGTAACATGGTTATCACATGTAGTATATGCATTATATATATATATTATAGATTCATTGAACATGGTGATATACACAAGTATTCTTTGCAATTCACATTAGCACTATCTTCAAAAGTTAATTGGATCATATTGCATCTTGTATGATATAGTCCTATTAAACATTGCTGATGGAATCCCTATCATTGGTATTGTTGCTAGTAAATGCATTAATGAATTATCTTGAAATATTTCTACATTCTTAGTTTTAACATTTTCTTTGAATTAGAGTGTATGTTTTCATTAGCTTTATGTGTAGGTAGTCATTTTTCGTAATATGAAGAACAACACTAAAACCCCATCAAGGACCTCTAGTAAGAAGGATGTAATGAAGTGAAGGAGGATCCATGTTAAATTTGATCATTTATTAGATGCTTCTCTACTACTAATTATCTTATCTTATCACCAAGATAAGTAAGGGAGATGGTGATATGTTCATGGATAGTTTTCAAAGGAACTAGTTATGGTTGCACAATATGATCTTAAAGAGGCTTTGATCAAAAATGGCATGATTAATGATCTAGAATATTTCATGGCATCAGAGTCACACTATAGCGAGTATATACCTCATTAGCAATAAGAGATTTGAGATCTATTAGCTAAGGAAGAAGGAGAATATTGTAAAAATTTCTTAGAGAATTCAGAGGATGAGGATGACCAAGTTGTCAAGCAATCTACCATGAAGGCCCATGATTAGGAACAACTCATATGAGCATGGTTAGAACTCATGGCATAGATCTTCTCTTCAAATTCTAACATTTACATTTATTTAGACCATCTAGTGATGAGGATGTTGCTCTACTATTTGATTAGGGTGATTACCATGAACTTAGTGAGCTATTTGTATTCTACAAGAGCATGGTCATGATACAATATAAAATGCATCAACATGGATGATGTTTAACCTACACAAGACTTACTAATGATGATCATTAATGGTACGTGTAGGCATTCAATAATGGTTACTACCTTCAAGGGATCATTAGTGATTAGTAGAAGCTTTGGTTTTTTTTCATAGTTTCATTAAGCATGTAAAAACCTCATACAAATCCTTACCTCCTAAATCAATTTAAAAGTGTGTAGACATGCTTAAAGTCTTCTGTGTTAAATTTTAAAACTATGCATGCATATCTAATACCTAGAAGGAGATGATTAGATGAAGGTAAGACTTTTGTGAATCCTTAGACATCATCATGGAATGAGACATGAAAGTTTTTCATTGTTGTCCAAACCATGGCTTTAGATAATGAGAGTAGTTAATTCATATTAAGATAGGAGACAAGAGAGTGTCAAATCAAAGCATTCTTAGATACTATTACCAGCATGGAAGGTGAGTGGTGGAAGTAGTAGTTAGCTATGAAGCATAATCATGATCTAGCATGTTGAAGAAAGGTAAATAACATTGAAGGTATGTTTGAGTCCTCTAATGTAGTTAGGGTCTTGTTGTAAGAGAAAGTTAGAACCACAAAGGCCTTGATAGAGTTGGCCCATAAGGTAAAATAGGTTTGAAAAGTGATGGATGAGAAAATAATGACTCCCCTCAAGAATATTGAGGGCAAGGTGGTTGAAGCTATAATAAAAGTCATTGCATCACTAGAACATAAGAAGAAACATGATGATAAGGGTAAGATCAAGATTTCATACTTCAAACAAATCCATGAAGATCTAAATGGAGCTTCTTTATCCTCTAGTGATGAGGATCCTTGTAAGTACTATTTAGATTCTTATGATTCACTATGTTGTATAGTCATGACTCACATGATTTGATGAGATGAGATGAGCTGGGATGCCTTTAAGTCCCAAGTACATAAATAGGGAAATAAGGAGGACTCCTTACCCTGGCCGATCATGCTACCCTAAAGGTGCATACCCATAGTCTTTGTAGTAGTATCAACAATGGTATGCTCCAAATTATTTGGCTGCTTCTCCATGGAATCTCCCTTCTCTAATGTAATACTAGATGATGTCTCCCATTAATTCTTACTTTGATGATATTTAAGTAAGTACTTATCAATTTCCTCAAATGACTTCACAATAGTGTCAACCTTTTGGTATGCTCAAAATGTTAAGTAAAATGGAGACAAAAGTTGTTTGCATGGTTGTATGGTTATTGTGTTTGTAGGACTACGTACATGGAAACCAAGATGAGCTAAAGAGGATAACGAACGAACTATCCAAGAGCTCAAAGGAGGAGATCACACACATGTCTTCAAATGAACATCCAAAGACCATAGACAAGGACCTAATATTTTACAAGCAAAGTGGACATCAATAAAGCATACGGAAGATGAAGGTTGTAGACAAGGAATGATGCATTCATAATGCAAGAAAAAATGAAGAAAGATGTCTCTAGGAAGCAACCGTTGTCTTAGTAGATTTGGGATGAATTTAGAGAAAATTCAAAAAGACATCTTCAAAAATAGCAAGACATCTTTCCCTAGCCAAATACATGTTTCATGAGGCAAAGATGTCTTTATAGATTTTAGACCAAATCCAAAAAGACATCTTCCACAAGACAAAGACGTCTTCTAGAATAGAAACTTTAGGAAGATGTCTTTCAAGAAACAAAGATGTCTTCCCAGATTTGAAGGCAAATTCAGAGGGACATCTCAAGCACAAGAAAGATGTCTCCCATGATCATTAGTGATCATTAGCTAGCTGTTGTACAAGTTTCAAGAAGGATTTAGCAACTTGGTAGTTATAAGAAGACTTCATGTGCATTGGGAAATGTGCAAGCCTTATTGTATTCATTGTACAATCATTTGTAATCATTGAATTCTATGTTGCTCTCCATTGTCTTATCATTTTGGCATTGTAAAGTGTGTTGTACCTAACTAGGCAAGGATCAACAAATTGAGGTGCAGTCTTTCCTTATAATTATTGTTCTCTTATTGCCCTGTGGGGTTGATGTGCTTGAGCTTGTTGGGATCTTGCAGGATGGAGGTTTTGGTGTTGCGGTACAACACTCCAGTGTAGAGCTCAAGATTGTAAAGGTTGTGGAAGCCTTGAAACCACATTTCCAAGCTTGACGGGACCTTGTAGGATTGAGTGATTGGTGCTATGGCACAACACTTTGGTGCGGGGCTTGAGGACTGTATAGGATGTGGACCCTTCAACCACATTTTAAGAGCAAAAAAGTCTAGAGGTATGCTTGCAATCTACCCTTCGAGTGTGAAGTATCCAAGTTGGGGAACGATGTAAATTCATGTGTGTGCTTTGTTTTATAAAAGTTTAATTTGGGGAACTTATTCATCTCTCTCTCTCTCTCTCTCTCTTCGCCCCCCCCCCTTTTTCTAAGTTCAATGATTTACAAGTGGTATCAGAGCCTGGTACTCTTTGTTTCATCATCAACTTCAAGAGCAAATAATGGAGGGGACTTCTTAGACAAAGCCACCCACGTTCGAACGATTCTTCGAATCCATGGAATTTGATGTTTGGAAATCAATCTTGGAAGGCTACACTCCACCCATCGACGACACCACCAACATCATCAGGCCTCACAAAAAATGATCTCAAGAGAAAACGATAAGTTCATGTTTGATTCAAAAGTAAAAAATTGTTTATATTGTACATTGAATAAATCTAAATTCAATGGGGTTGCAAACTGTAAAATGGCCAAAGAAATTTAGCAAACTTTAGAAGCTACTTATAAAGGAACCTCTATTGTTAAGCAATCAAAACTATTAGTTCTACAAAGTGAATATGATAAACTCAAAATGCGAAAAGGACTTACCCAAAAGTAACAACAACATTAAAATGATTAGAACTCTACAACTAAATTTTAGGCCTATGGTCACAACCATGGAGGATATCAGAGATTTCTTAACTCTCAGATTTGAGAAACTTCAAAGTGCTCTCATCACCTATGAAATGAATCTCATAAGCAAAGGAGCAATTCAAGAAAAGCCTATCATTCTAAAGACTACCTTGAAGGAGAAAGAGGTTAATGAGCATGATGAGGGAAATGAAGATGAGATTGCTCTTCTCTCAAGGAGACTACAACAATTTCTTACCAAAAGAAACAAAGGGACATCTTAGCAATAACAAAGATCAAATTTCTTCAAAGCTAGAGAAAGAGGTAGAAATTTTTTTAAATTCTTCTACTCTAGATTTTTCTTCCATAGAGTGTTGGATTTGTGAAGGAAGAGGCCATCTAGCCTTCAAATGTCCTAGTGATCCAAATGATAGCAAATTTTAGCCATTTTAACCTTACTTCACCGTTGTGAACACTCCTTGGCATGATTCGACAAGTATAAAATAAATGTAAAGAGAGAAGGATTTGTGATGAACCTGTAGTGATCTTTCACATTATTTGTTGATGTCTTTCGAGTCAATCCTCAAAACATCAACAAAGAGGGGCCAATGAAATACCTCAAAGAAAACTTCAATTGTAAAGAAAGAAGCTTGATAGCCAAATTTTGATTATAACTTTGGTTGGATTCAAGAGTAAAAATAAATGCCTTGATTTCCGTTGAAAGATGCTACCTTCTAACCTTGTTTGAAAAAATCTTAGAGTATTTTTTCAACATATAAAATCTAATTCATAGCTGAAATTGTTAAAAACACTGTAAATTTTATTACACTACCATAATTAAGCTCAAAATTAAAAAATGTTGGTAATTGTGGCACAAATCTCAAAATGAAAGTGATAAAAATGCTATAGTTTTGAATCATAAAAATGATTAAAAATTTCATGTAACAATCCAAGAAACTTCTAAAAGTCTAATCAAAAGAGAAACAACAAATTGTGGTGTATTTAAAAAAATTGACATCAATTTTGAGGCTTTTTGGCAAGAAAACATTTTGTAGCAAAGACCTTTTTGAGAGTAAAAACCGTTTTTAGCAAGAAGACCCTTTTTGGTAATTAAGCAAAGAGAGACTTTTGCAATGTTTTTAAGCCTTCATCAAGCACTAATTAAGAACATTAGAGAGAACATGTTGCAACATTTATTTCAATAGTAGATCGATTGAGATAAACACATGTAGGACAATTGCAAAACACACCCTACTTACCTATGCCAAATCTTAAAAGATAATTTTAGAAAGATCTCTAAACCATTTATGTTCTCACGCTTTTGAAAGCTAGATGATTTGTACTCTATAAATCTTTGTTTTGAAATTTTTAGAACATTTAAGATAAAATTTATAGGTATTTTTTATTACGTTTTTTTGCATATTTTTTGCAACATTTCTTAATTTATTCTCAAGTCCAATGTTGGATCTTGTATTTGTACATTATCATCCATCCTTGCATATTTCACTAAGTAATAGATTTTTTTAAGTCCTTAGGTAATCAACAAGACTACCTAAGGAACTTCAAATCCTTTTTGAGGCCTATGGATTCTTAGGTAAAATTATTCCACATTGAGATATTGATTTCGAGTGCCAAATTTTTTAGTCATTAGAGCCACATCTTCAATTTTCTAGATTATGTTCTTATAGAGGAAATATGAGATATTGATGACATACTTCCACATCATGATAGCTAGCATATTAGCCCTCTGAGTAGAGATATCAAGAAAATGTTTATTTGATGGAAATAAAATTGTGGGAGATGATTTTGTACAAAACATTTTGAACTAGGGGAAGCTTTGACATCTTTACCTCAACTTTTTTCATATCAAAGGCCTCTAACCTAACCTTTAACTTGATATTAGGTTCAATTTTTTGGAATCATGACCACGAATTATCTACTTGTTTGTTTGAAAATCCTATAGCATGTGAGATTGCCCATGTGGAAATAACTAAAGAAACTCAACCAATAAAAGTCACGATACCATCAACTACAAGGTTCCTGTAGATTTCCTCTCCCTCATAGTATTATCATGTGAAGGTTTGGATGATATAGTTGTAGAAGCTCACCTGCTGTAATAACTTCTTGAACTTAGGAGAACCAAACTCAAGAAAATAATACTAGTTTTTTTTCTTCATAGATGGGTTACTATCAAGCATCATGAGCACCCACACCCTCTTGGATGTCATAAGCATCCTCTTCATCACCTTTTTCTAGCTCTTTTGACACTTGTTCGCTTACCTACTACTATGCATGTGCTTGACTTGAGGATTGAGAATGTGATTACCTACTTCTTGATCTACTTTTTGGGTTAGAATAATAGGAGAATGATTATAGTACCAAAAATAAATAAACATAGGCATAATTGAGGTTAATTAATAAAGTTTCTCATGGTTAAACCTTGAAGCATGAAGGGTTGAGACTCACCTAAGTGGAAGACCAATCAAGTACCATATGCAATGCAACCCTCATCATTACTAGGTGATACATTTTAGTTCATATGATGTCAAGAAATCAATGCTTCATTAGTGAGTCCTCTCTAGAGTAGGCACTTGTCTTCATTACCCTTGTGAAATCCATTGATGAGATACTTGTAGATTCTCAAAAACTAATGAATCATTAGCATTAAACACAAGTTCATCCCTTTGGATGGCTAGATCTAATCCTCTACTTTGCTCTATTGATCTTCCTCCAAATATAATCATGGACAATAATGGAGTAGGGAAGATGAATAATGAATAATGGATGAGAGAGAGAAAAGAAGAGAGTACAACATCATCAAATCCATAGCTAATCATTCAATTAGCTCATAAAGTATGTGAGCATGTCCTACATCCCATGAGAGATCTACTACAACATCCTATTACCTTTTCTTATCCATGTAATAGGAATCAACCTCCAATCTCCTTTGTAAGTACAAGGTCATAGTAACCACCTCTAGTTCCATCTAGTCTCTATTGTCTTGCAGTCTAGCTATTAGTGCAGACCAAACTAAGGCAATGTTCCATCAAACATCTATAAGTCAAAATTCTGATTTGGTTTTCCTTATCCATGCACGTATGCATGATAGGCTCTTCAAATTTTACTCTACTAGAAATCTTTCATCAATTTCCTTAGCTATGTTAATGATCTGAGATTCCTAGGAAAAGCATAATACCATGACCTTCATGAGAAAATATGATGAGTTTGAATCTAGTCAATTCTTGGATCAAGGATGAAGATTATTGATCCCTACAACAAACGCTTAGGAATTTAATTGGAAGCAACAATTAATATTACCAAAGTTCATGAAGAAAGAGACTTATAGAAAGGATTTTCTATGAAGCAAGAAAATCATGGGAATGATTGGAATGCCAGATCACCACTTAGATTCTTTGACTTACATGATCATGAAAATTTCTTCCACCACATGACACATATAGATTTATGGAATGACAAACCTTTCCTAATTATGGTGGCTAGGTGAGGTACCATACACACCTTGATCCAATGACATCAATTAGACCTATCCAATGGTCATAAGAATCCTTCATAACACAAACTTTCCATACCATTAACTAAGAACTCATCTAATATTTTGGAGCTCTTACCCTAAGGTGTGGATCCACCACCTGCCCATAGTTCTAATAGCATTAGTTTCAATAACTTACAATATGAGTTCTTGTTTCCTATTGAATCTAAGCTTGGTTCATTAGTGATGAATGGAAGAAGAGTAGATGGATTAGTATTGTTGCATGACCATTTTGTTAATCAAAGCTTCATGTTGGATCCATTTGGCACTCTTGCATCATCATTGGATCTATAGCTCATCCATCAATCATTGGCTTACTAGATGAGCATTTATAATGCACCTTAACTAGTTTTCACACATACAAATAAAAACACCCCAAAAGAAAAGAACATCTCATGATTAATTATCTATGAAGCTCAAAAAGTGTAAAATTTTAACTAAACACACCAATCTATATTATTTGTATAAAAAAATAGTAGAAAGTAAAATTTTAACATTTTATGAAGGATTTCTCCTCCATGAATAATCCATATCTATCACTTGGGTAGCCTTTGAGGTTAAATTGAGCATTAAGGCTCTTAGGTACACTAGGTGTTGCTCAAAATATGCTTTATTTGGCTCGTTTGAATGGATTATGGTCATGGTATAGCAAGACTAGGATGGATCATAGGATATTCTCTTGTAGTTCATCCTTCCAGTCTTTTCTCGTTTGTTGATCTTAAGGTGGAGGTCTTGGAAAACCAACCTAGCATTTGTAGTGCTTAGCCAAGCTCTTCCCATTAGAATAGAAAGATTCTTTTTCATCTTATCTTCTAATCTAAGCAATAAGAAATCAACAAGATATGATCAACATACAATAGAAGTGATTACATTACATACCTATCCCATGGGGTATGCGTATGATTAGTTTTCTAGCTCTAACTGAATGTTGGTACGCTTGAGAGTAGGAAGCCCCAAATCAAGGTACTACTATAATGAGATGACATTGAATCCTAAATCAAAGTCACAGAGAGCTAGATAATGACCATTTTTAGCAATTTGGATCTCCACTATGGGACTGCTAGGATCTAGTCACTTTCAAGCAAACATCACTCTTTAACTACCTACATTACCATCATAAATATAGAGATGGTAAGAAAATCTTTATCAAGTATCACCATGCTATCTTTACCAGATATAACAATGGAAGTCATCCCTAAAGTAGATATTACAGTTGAATTATGGTCAGAAATGTTCATTAGGATCTCATGAGTGTTATCTTTTATTTAGCTTAACTAATTCTTTTCTTCACAAGGTGAAGTGGAGGATACAAACCTAGTCCTACGATTCTCACATCTACACTTGAGGTAAAATTTTCTACTATGGGACCTCAAACTTCCCCCCACAACCAAATCATTAGGTGAATGGTGATATTATCTAGATGCATAGATAGAAGTAGGATCATTACCATAGATAATATTACATGATTTGGCCAACCTTGGTTGTGGTTGAATGGGTATCCCACCTGGCATGGGACCAAGAAGTAGAAGTTGTTACTATTGTTACTGGGAAGCTTGGTTTGTAGGACTATTGAAAGTAGGTAGCTACCATTAAGGTATCATTATTGGATTTTGATAAGTATCTACCTATGTAACATAAATGTAAGGATTAGATGGAGATGCCATCTATTATTGCACTAAATTTGAAAGATTCCATAGAGAAGCATCCCAAGGATTTGGAGCTTAACACTATTGGTACTATTGCATGGGTTGTGGATAAGCACCAGCAAGATAGTATGAATGACCAAGTTATGGGATCATCATTATTTTCCTCTTAATGAATCTAGGATTTAAAGGTACCCTAGATTGTCTCATCTCATCAATCATGTGAGACATGATTGGGCAGCAATGAGAATCATGAGAGTCTGCATAGTATTCATATGACCCCTCATCATTGTAGGAGGATGAGAAAGCCTCATTAGGACATTCTTGAATGCTTTTAGAGTAAGGGAGATTTTCTTTACCCTTATCATCATACCTCTTTCTATATTCATGTGGTACAACTGCTTTGGTTGTAGCTTCAACCACCTTACCCTCAATGTCCTTAAGTATAGTGATTGTATTTTTATCCATTGCATCCAAACTTGGTCCACACAGTGGGCTAAGTTTATCAAGGCTTTGTTTTCTTTGATATGATCTTGTGTTCAAGCCTTAACTATAGTGGGGAGTTCACTGCTACCTTTAAAATTTTTGGCCTCTCATCTGTGTGATGGATCATAATTGTACTTTTCAACTAATTATCACTTTTACCATTTACCTTCCATGCTAGCAATGATGTTTAAGAGAGCTTTAATTTAGACCACAAAATTTTTGTACACCCAGTCCATTGCATACATGTTCATGTGCTCCCTTACCTCCTACCTTATCCCTTCTACAACATGCATCAAGTACTTCCTCTGGCTAAAACCATGGTTTGGAAAGCAGTGAGTAGTCTTCATGTGCCTCTTCATGGCGATATCGAGAGGCTCATGGGCTTCTTGCCTCCATCTAGGAATCTCATTCTAAATGTTCAAAATTTGGACATAGTTCTAAATGTTTTTTTAGAAGGTTTTGACCATGTCTACCCATTATTGAATTGATTGGAATGTCAAAGATTTATACCAAGTTTCTACATGTTCAATGAAGGTGCAAAGAAACAACCACAACTTCTATCAATCACATACAATCCCTTGGAGATAGCAAGAATTGTTAAAGACTTGTACATAAAGTTGGGGGTTGTCACTAGTATACCCTCTATACATTTGAACATTGACTATGTTGATTTATTTGACTTTTTTATCATGAACATGCTCCCTTTGAATAGGTGTAGCTTCCATCAACTTGTGATAATCACTCTATTTGAACAAAGGGGAATCATCATTCTCACTAGCAGGTTTAGAAAAATGAACATGTTGGAACTTGGAAAGGAGATCATCATGTTGAACTATACTCAAAGTGATGGTACATGAATAGGGGCCTAGAAAACCAGCCATGAACATCTTTGCACCTTCCATGCTTATCTTGATAATAAGCAGTACAACCGATGGAAAGATCTTATTATTTGAATGCTCAAAGGTAACAAAATCCCTTCAAATTTTGGGTGCATTACTAGAGGTCTTTGGTGGGTTCTTAGTGCTATCTTCTATTTCATTTTCATTTACAACCTGCACACATATTATTAAAACACACACCTTATTTGAATAAAAGTTAAAATTAAGACTGTATAAGTATTTTTGGATAATTCATGAAGGACCTTCCTATCAATAGAGTTATTGATAAGGGTATGACTAATTTTTGGACTAATGGGATATATCATACAAATCACAATGTGATCTACTTGTAAGCTTAAAAAAAAAAGTTGAGTGGATTTTTAAGAATACTTATGTATATCATTACATTTAAGAAATATAAAAGAGATTATAGTACATGTGATACAAATGAAAACCCATGTTTCCATGGTTAGAGATTAAGAAAAAATTTATGATTTTATATTTTATAATTTTTATGGATTTTTTCTTTATAAGAAACAAGTAATAAACACCTATACATTGAAATCTCACTTGGGAACATTTTGTTTCTAATTTTTTCCAATCTATAATTTTTTCCAATGTATAAATAGATTTTCATCCTTTCTTTATTTATATCCAAAGACTTATGTTTGGCTTTGGCTACTATTACGGTTGCCTCCTTCTTTGTCATTTTGTATATTTGCCTATTTTCTTACCTACCACTTTGCTACCATTTCTTAAAGAATTTTTTATTATTTTGGATAGCATGTTGTACTTCATCACTTCATTTTTATGTACTTTTGGATGTATTTTTTTACCTCTTATTTTACCCAAAATGATCATTCTAATTTTTTGAATGTAGCTTTCCATCTAGTCCCAAATTAAATTTATAAAGTAATCCTAATTCCAAATGCCTTCATGAAGTAATTATTCTTTAAATAAGATGATGTTATCTTTGTTTAAATTCTATCATTTTATGCTTTTAGTTCATTTTCTGATGCTATAAAGCTTTGTATAGATCAATTGACATTTATTAGTTGATGTTAAGTTACAAGGCACACTCTAGATATGACCTTGTAGTCTTTTGCATAAGGTCCATACTATTATATAATTAAATGTTTTTTCCTTTTCTTGAAATAAGCATTTTTAATTGAAATAT
The DNA here is from genome assembly GCA_015680685.1 of Gnetum montanum. Lineage (NCBI taxonomy): Eukaryota > Viridiplantae > Streptophyta > Gnetopsida > Gnetales > Gnetaceae > Gnetum > Gnetum montanum. The sequence goes on from MNCI01015627.1 coordinate 86,009, forward strand.
CATAGGCACTTGCAAATTACAATAGTAAACCTCCCATCTTATTACACTCTGCAAATTCATGTCCTCCACGAATCCTATCATGTCTCATTTTCATAGATCCAACATGATCATTAAAATCCTCTCCAATAAATATGCTTTTTTGCTAGGAAATTTCCTAAAGCACCTAATCCATAGAATCTTAAAAATCATTTTTGATAGAATTCTCTAGGCCAATTTGTGGAGCATATACATTGATGATGTTGATGTTCTCATTTCCAAGCCTAACTTTGGTGATATACTTGTATCACTTTATCTTTGATAGATTAATCAATGATGATGCCCACTCCATTTTGATAATTTTCTTTTCTTTAGTAGAAGAGTTTTTAACATTGGCTTAAATCTTTAGATTTATCACATTTTCATCTTATTTTTTGGAGGTAGGCAATGTATATTCTTCATCTTCTCATTGTGTTGGTAATTTTAGAGATGTTTTTATTAAGAGTGCTAATGTTCTAATCATTGATTCAAGTATATATCTTATAATTTTGATGATTATTTAAAATATTTCTGCATTATTTTCCTTACCCATGTATGCCTTGATTCCATTGCTATGGTTATGTTTCTTTTATATCTCCAAGAGTTATTATTATTTTGATAGGCATTTTTTACAATGGTATTATAATACCTAGAGGACTTACATGATTTTTAGAATTTTCAAAGCTCATTATTTTTAGGTAATTATATTCAGGATACCATAGGATAACCTATGATAAGATTAAATAATCTTAGTCCTTGGGCTATGATCCCATGATAGGAATCCCTCCAGTTTTAGACCAATGGAATATATCATACAAATCATAGTCTGCCCTAGTTGTGAGCTTCAAGAATGATATTGAGTGGATTTCCAGGACTACTCGTGTATGTTATTGCGTTCAAAAAATATAAAAGAGATTATAGCACATATGACATAAATGAAAACCCATGTTACCATAGTGAAAGCTTTAGAAAATATTTATGATTTTATATTTTATAATTTTTATGGATTTTGTCTTTATAAGAAATAAGTGAGAAGCATACATGTATTATAATCCCACCTAGGAATAGGAGCAATGGTTGTGTTGTAATCCCTCAAGGGGACATGTGCAACACCACACATAATACACAAATGTAAATAAAATGGCTCTTAATCACAACCTCAATGACATAATATCATGCCATATAGTTGTGACCTCCTTGGGCAAGGTTGAATCATCGTAGTTTATGAAAATGAGAAATGAATATATATTTTTATGGTTTTAATTATTTATAATGTTTTTAATATTTTAACATTTAAGGCATCAATGATGCAAAAATAAGGAAAACTCATAAGCTTTATTCACCATGCAAACACTAGATTCTACATCAACCAAATGGTTCCAAGCTACGTAACCATGGTAGCACTTTAATAGAGTCTAGTACATAAAAAATAGGGAAGAAATCATTTAAATAAGGGATGAAGAGCTCTTCACATAAAACTAAATTCCAAAACCCAAAGAAAAATATGTGGAAATAAGTTTGTTTTGTATGTAGTTTGTCCCAGGTATTTATAGCTTTTGTAATACAATGGTAGGGACTCACTAATGCCTAGGCATCAATGAAGGTCCATTAACATAGTCAAGACTTCCAAAAATATACCAGAAGAGGTTAGAAGACAAAGGTGTCCAAAATAGGACATCAAAGGGATGCATCAATGTAGGTGGTGCATTAGTGTAGGAAAATTAGCATACCCCTACCCATGACACTTTGTCTTTACTTTCCCGAATAAAAGCTAGGATATCTTAAAACATGTTGAAACCTTTTGAGGGTCTCTTCATGAAGACAAAAACCTCTTGAGAATCCCAAAATATCATCAAAAACTTTAAGTATGAACTAAAAGGCAAGGATACAAACTTGGAAGCTAGAAACCTCAATTGTGTTCATGAAAACCACAACCATAGGATGCATGACACACATCCTTGATCTAGGGCTTACAATTAACTTATAAAATACAATTGGATAACTAATCATCCCATTAGAGAATTACTAGTACCAAATGAAGATATGGAACAATAATTTTTGAATCCAACTCTTGCATCAAGGAGGCTTTCCTTAAGATAGAGATTCAATTGTAGGCAAACATGCTCTTGAACTTTGGATTGAGCACATATCCAATAAAGGTCTTGCTAAAAAGTGTTGGATAAGCCAAAGCAAGATGAATTAGAAATCAATAACATAGATGAGGATGTGAATGTGAATGATGTACCATGGTGGTCCATTTATAAGAATAAGAATTACAAGAAATTTCTTAAGCTTGATTTGCTCAAACTGAAGTAGATAATACAAAGGATGGGCTTTTGCAAATTTATCATCAAATACTTCACTTGGTATCAATATGAGATGGAAGAGTTCTATCTCAACATAGCTATGGATGATACCATGATAGTTTTTGGTGGGATCCCCATGTCTATTGTAACATGGAAAATTACTAGAGTAAAGACATTTACAAATTGATGGGACACGATATCGCATGGGCTGCAATATCGCATCCCTCGCGATATCGCATATGCAATATCGCGTCGTCCCCTGCGATATCGCGTACGCAATATCGCGGTGCACCGTCATATCTATAAATAAGAGGTGACTCTCCCTTGTTTTCCATCCTAGGCTTAGATTGTAGCGAAAATCTGGTAGATTGATCACTCCAAAGATAGAATATTTTCCATGTGCCCGCAGTAGGAGTCCTAAAGTGAACGGATCTTTATTCGAGCAGACATTGTACTTGAACACAAGTTTGTGTACGAAATTAAAGACGAACTTCCTGGATAAACCTTGCAGTGCATGGAATAGGCTAATTAGGATTTTATTTATTTTTATTTACTATTTTCCATTTAAATGCTTTATTAGGAATTAATCTTTCTCAACCCTTCTCTCCTAGTTAAGTGCCTCAGTACGACCGCTTCGAGCACGTGCGTTACGCGTGGTGATCCCAGTAACGACTAGCGTTTGGTAACCATGGTTGCATTGGTTCAGGGTGTCAACGATAAGTGGGAACAGATGCTGACACTAGGTTAATTTAGACTTAGTTAGTTAGTTAAGGTTAGTAATTAGTCTCTTCAATCCTTCACTTCTCTAGCATAGGAGATAAAACAGAAAAGCTATAAAAATCATATACCTCGGACTTACTTAAATCATACACCGTGAAAAATACAAGTAAGTCTGGGAAGACAACAAATAATTAACCTTAAGTGTTCCATGAGGCATGTAGGCACTTAGTCTGCGGAGTTCGATCGGATCGCACGTGTTACGCTCGTATTCGTATGGTTGAGTGTAGGGGTACCTCGCCACTCATCACAAATGATCAAGGTAACAAATGGTGGTTATGGATTAAAAAATTTGAGCTTAGACTCAAGATGAAGATGCTTCAAGAGGTCTTTGTTCTAGCCAAGGAGAATGTTAAAATGTTCAAGGTTCTGAAGATGTAGAATGCCATGTATAAGATCATGACTCAAGATTTTATGTCTATCAAGAAACCATTAAATATCTTTGCTCAAGTGGTAAAGTTTATGACAATCATAAGTGGATTATTCATCCTTAACATTTCCTACTTTCTATATAAAGACTTGACTCAAAAAATTTAGGATATGGCTAAAGACAAGAACGAAGTGTTTGCATTTCTAGGGTTCATAAAAAAACTATGTAAACTAACAGGTATACTTCACCATGTTGGGAGACATCCCACTTCAGTTGAAATGGAAAATTAGGAAAACATCATCATGGTGGTTCCAAGGAGATGCCCTAAAAGTCATTGAAACAATATCTTATTTGAAGGATGAGATGTCAGAGACTATGGAATCTTGTGTTAAGCCATCCACTTAACTTTACATGATACTAGTACAGCATCCATGGCACCTCAAACTTTACCATAAGCTCAAGTACAACATCCTAGTTGATCAATGTCCTATCCACTAGCATTTAGAATTAGGCAAGGCCAAGAATCACTTCTTGGTAGAAGCTTTTGATCCATTATGTATATCAAAGGAGAAACCTAAGTAACAAAAGCCCACATGGATGGATCCTAGGATCTTAATGGTATCTTCCTAGATATCTTGGGGGTCATCATAATTGATGATACTATATGGAAGGAACTATTTATTGAATAATCCAACCATAGCTTAGCATGGAAGACCTATTTAGTCTTATATTAATGTGCCAACAAGAAGTATTTCCTCCACACACTGATTAAGATATAGTATGCATAATACTCATTAACTAAAAAAAGTACTCCAAGCACTTACTGATCAATCTAGAACTAGTTGATGAACAAAAGATGAGCATAAAGAAGACATAGATAATGATATCATGTTAAGGAACATTGATAGTATGATAGAGATAGAACATGTGAAGGTATAGGCCAAGCTTGAAACTGCAGATGCTAACTAAGCATTCTATTGGAGTTGTGGTGAATCCAAGTAGAGGTACGATGGCTATAACAAAAATTTAAAAATATCATGCCATTAGTACTTGTAACTTTAACTATCATGATTGAGGTACAAATTAAACACTTACAGGCTAAATTATTTTAGGTTGGCAAAGAAGTAATAATTTTAAAAGTTAATTTAGAGATGTAGATCCATATGCTTGAACATTAATCCAAAAGAGTGTAAGAAGATGCGTTGAGAAAAGAAGAAACAAGTACTTTTCCTTTTCCACTAGGTATAAAAGCTCAAAGATGACAGCTAGATCATGGTCCAGTTTAGGGACAAGTACATCTATACTGAAAAGAATATTAGAACCTATAGAAAGAGTTGGCAAAGAAGATGATTCAAAAAACCAATGAGCTCATAAGAGTGCACCTGATTAAGTAGGTGATCTAGGATGTTAAGTTGCATTGACTAGATAAATTGGTTATTCTCTTAAATAAGTAGGTCACTAGAGCATGACAAGAAGTAAATGAGAGATTTCATGTTTTTCATACTAAACTTTATCACATGGATGTAAGTGAACTAACACTACAAGAGAAGAAGGATCTTTTGAAAAACATGTACATTCTATACCATGAAGTAAAAGTGGAAGTTCTTGAGAAAAGAATCAAAGAAATAGAAGAAGATGTGCAAATTGAGTAAAAGTGATATCTACACACTATTGAAACTTTTGTAGGAAAACCACATAGTGAGTTTGAGAAATACATTCTCAAAGTGTTAATGGAATTTAAAGGCATCTAATGTAAGCTCATGTCGGTGAGGTAACACCATGAGAAATTCTAGGCAAAGGCATACGATTATAGGCAAGTGTTGTTACATGATCAAGGATTGATGCAAGAATAGAATTGAAAACTCCAAGCTAGGGTGATAGAACTTAAGATGCAAGTATAAAAGCTTCACATATTCATCCCAAATACTTCAAGCTTCTTGTTGTATTGGAGTAGATTGACTCCAGTTTTCAATCAAATTCCAATACTAAATCTAACTATTATGATAAGATAAAAATTATGCTAGAAAACAAGAAAACTAGCTATCTTCACTTATCAAAAAAAGATTATAATAGGATTCTTAAAACTCATAAAACATGCAAACCTCTCAAAACACTCAAACCATGCTGCAAAGCATGAGGCTTAACAACCATAAAATGTCTATTTTTAATTATAGGTAGAACTAATATAGAGTCCTTCTTACAACTCGGGACTAAGATCATAACTCACATGTACATGAGAGACAAGAAAACATAAGCCAATACATCACACATTGACCTTGGAGCTACAATCATATATGCACTCGCTCAATGTACTCTATCACACTCTTGTTCACATTCAACACATAAACTTACATAACATCTCATCTCTCCATGGCATACAAGCATGAAACATAATCAATATTTATTAACCAAGTAGGCAAAAACCCTAGGAAATCTTCCTTAAGATCAACTTGAAGATTCTCCACTATTTCTATTTTTTTCCCATCATGTCTCAGCTATTTTCAAACCTAGTATAGTAATTTTGAAAGTTTTTCTACCCATTTAGGTCATCTTTAGCCTTTATGGAATGTCTCATTATGAAAATAGATAATTCGGATGAGATGTCTCACTTCTAGCAAAGACATCTTGTCTTGTAGCTAAGACCTTTCAACTAATTCTAAGATATCTCAATTGAGATATGTTCACATTTGATCAAATTTCTCCTATCTTCTAAGACATTTGTCATAAATCCAAGACATCTCCTAAGAGCTCTCAACTTGACCCAGATGTCTCCTGTCTTCCAAGACATCTCTCCTGAGAGTCTAGATCTCAAACAAGATGATACCAAGACCTCAAGATGTCTCTAAGGAGCCTAAATTATGCAAAAAGAAATACATTGGAAAAGAATAATGGAATTGGAAGAGGTGTTCCTACATAAACTCTCCCACTGTTCAAAAACTAAACTTATGTGAAAAAGGAAGTAGAATTTTAGCAATTCCACACTCATGAAGTTTTTTTTCATGGAGACATAAAGCATTGTTTGTAAATTGATCCTTCCAATGGATCAAGTACTCATACCTCTTGACTCCCTAAGAATTCAAATATTTCCTCCACTTAATTATGATTTTCTTCTTTTCTATTGAAGTCTTGGACTGAAAAACAGCCCCTTTCAACTCATTGATGGTACCTTGTATGTTCTCCTCATCAACTGGTCCATGATATTGCAAGAGATATGAAACATTAAATACAAAATACATACTAACATTAGTTGGTAAATTAATCTCAAAATAAATATCATTAATCTAGGTCTTAATTTTGAAAGGCCCCATATTCTTGGCTTTTTAACATTGAGAAGTTAACACCTCTCAACTACTTATTCTTCAAGTGCACCCAAACCAAATTACCAATAGTAAAATTTATCTTCCATTTGCCCTTATTCCTCTTAAGGACTCTTTCTTTAACCTTCTTCTCAAGATTTTATTTTAATTGTGCATGGAGATCCATCATCTCTAATACAAAATTAGCATCAAGTTAATATTCACCATCAAAGCTCTTTAATATGTCCACCATCTTAAGACAAAATTCATAGTTCACCTCAAATGGAATTTTACCTATAGCAACATGAAAAGCATTATTATATGAGAACTCAACATTCTTCTTCTTCTTGGTGTTGGAAATTCTTTCATACATTCTTATTCCATCATCAAAATCACAATATAGATTGCATTCATGTTGTTCATCTATTTCACAACAAAGATAATCAATTTCATCACTATCAATGTCTACATCCATATCAATAATGATCTTCTCATTATCATTATTACTATATTCATCATTATCAAATATAAAAATAGACATATTATCACTATTAGTCTTACTTCTACTAATAATGACATCAAAAGTTACATCTCCTTCATCATTCACAACATAACTCATAATTTCATCACAATCACCATAATGATCATGATTCTCATCATCATAATGGAACATGATAGTGCACAAGGTCTGAAAAATTAAATACAAAAGACATACTAACATTGTTTGACAAGTCAATCTCAAAATGATTATCATTAATCTTGGTCTTAGTTTTGAAAGGCATCATCTTCTTAGCCTTCAACTTTGAGAATTTAACATCTCTGAATCACTTCTTCTTCAAGTGCACCCAAACCAAATTACCAATAGTATAATTTGGTTTTCATTTGTCCTCATTCCTTTTGAGGACTCTTTCTTTAGTCTTCTTCTCAAGATTTTACTTCAATCCTGCATGGACATCCCTCATCTCTTGTACAAAATCAACACCAAGTTAAGCATCACCATCAAATCTCTTCAATGTGTCCACCATCTTAAGATAAAAATCATAGTTTAACTTAAGTGGACTTTTACCTATAGGAACATGAAAAGCATTATTTTACAAATACTCAACATTCTTCTTCTTCTTGGTGTTGAAACATTTTTCACTCATCCTTCCTTCACCAGCAAAATTACAATATAGATTTCCTTCATGATATTCATTCATTTCATAACCAAGAAAATCAATTTCATCACTATGAGTGTCCACATCCATAATAATAATGATATTCTCATTATGAATACTACTATAGCCATCATTATCAAATATAAAATTAGAAATATTACCACTATTAGTCTTAAGTCTACTAATAATGGTATCAAAAGTTACATTTCTTCCATCATTCACAATAGAACTCATAACTTCATCATAATCACGACAATGATAACGAGTCTCATCATCACAGTGGAATAAACCATCATGAAGCTAAAGTGACAAACTAGCATCCAATATACTAGCTTCCACATAAGAGACATTATTGCCATATGCAAGATAGGGCTTGGACTCACTTACCTCTTCCTGGCTTCTCCTATCCACCTTTGGTTCAACTTGATGTTCAACATGTGGCTGTCGAATTTTATTAGAGCTTAAAGCTTCAAGATTCCAACTAAGAGTTTCCAATATTAATGGTTCCTCCTCTTTGTTAGGTTCACACAAATCAACAAAGTCATTTATACCTTTCACATAAGGTATGTTGAAAACTACCACATGCATTATAGATAATGCATTAGCCACCACAACATTGCCAGAGCTACACAAGAAGAAATGGATTCCCTCACGAAGCCATTTGCAAATAACTCCTCTACTTGTCTTTAGAATTCAACTTGCTGATTTGGTGCCATCTAGAATGCTTTTTCATTAGGAATGGTAGCACTAGTGATCAAATCAATCTAATGTTGCACATTTCTCATTAGTGAAAATTCATTCAATTCCCCCTTAAACACATTGGAAAATTTATCTTCAAGTCTAGCATACTTGTAGGAAGTTCAACCTATACATCAGCATGTTTAGGAGTGATTATTGATACAACAAAAAATCTAAAACATATTTCATCATGTTCTTTAATATATTCCTTCTCTCCTAGAAGGATTAAGAAAGCATTAAGTAAGCTTTTCTACCTCACTTGTTTAGCTTTCATAGGGATTAACTCATGGATTTCATCAAATCTAGCTACACTCCATACATTTCTTGTTCCATTAAATTGAGAACCATTATCAAAATTCCAAGGTCTACCAAGAATTACATTAGCACACTCTATTAGAAGTACATCACACTTCACAATATCATGAAAACTTCCAATTTAAAATTTCAAAGTACATTGTTCCCTTACCTCTTAAGAGAAATCTCTAGAAAACTAATGCACTTTATAAGATCTAGGATGCAGATTAGCTACCAAACCCAATCTAGTAACTACCCTAGAAGAAATAACATTTTCTTACGTTCCTCCATCAATCAAAATACGAATCCATTTTTTACTAAGTAAACATTTTAATCCAATATGAAACAACAATTTCCTAGTAGGATGGTCTCCTCTATTCACATTCCCCATGAATGCACAAGAATTTAGTTCACAAACTTTTTCAATATTTGGGGCATTTGGGTTACTTCTTTGAAGAGCTTGGCTTAATGTCTCCTCCACATCCATGGTTCACACATCTTTGCTCTTTACTACCTTGTGAAGTGGACATTCCCATTGCTTATATTTCCATTCTCCATAATTTAAGTATTAAACCTTAGATAAACTGCTACCTTGATCCTTGTCTCCTTTACCTTGGTTCTTCTTTGATTTTTCCTTCTCATCATTCTTTTTTGTCTTCTAATCATGGCTACCATCTTTTTCTTCATATTTGGACTTGGATTCCTTCTTAAATTTGGATCCCTTATCCTTATCCTTGCAAGTTTATTTGCCCCTATTTCTAAATCCACTTAATTTCTTCTTAGCATTGACTATCAAATCATAAGTCTCATTAAGAGTTTGTGGCTCATAAAAAGACAAATCTTGTTGATACATCATTTTGAGACCTAAAAAGATTGAAGAATGTTCATAGTCCTACAAGTTAACTTTAGCTTGATGGAATAGATCATAAAATTTGATGTATAATTCTTTGACATTCTTGTCACCTTACCATAGGAATTTCAACTTCATAATGATCTCTTACCTCTAATAAGACTATTGAAATTTTCTTCTTAACTTGTATTTTATCATATTCCAAACGCTAATGGATTAATCATGTTATCTTTCATAACATTGGAACTACATTTCCCACTAAGTAGAAGCCTTACCTTCTACTTAGTAATAGGTACCTTTAGGTTATTTGGTACCTCTTCCAACTCGAAGTGCTTGTCAAGTGTCAGTAGCCAACTTGAGGAAGCATTGGTACCATTTACACCATTAAAAGCCTTTAGCCTAACATATGGAAGTCTTGCAGCATTTTTGAATGTTCTAGTAAGCCTTGCCTCATCTTCTTCATTTAGCTTGCTAGGGGAAGAAGTAGTTGTCATTATTGGAGTCCTTGAAATTCTCATTTAAAAAACAAGATTCCTTTCCATTGGAATCCTTGGCTGATGTGTTCCTATACTTTAATAGCTAGATTTTATTTTCTTATCATCCTCTCTATCTCCACCAGGCTATGAAACTTCTTCATTTGAACATGAATTCTCATCATCTTCATGTGTCTAGATTGCTGGGATTTGCATTTCTATCTACCTTTGCATTGATTTCATCTAAGTGAGCATCTATCATTTGGAAGGAAAATTTCATGCTTTCAATGTTTTTGTTTAGGACATGAACTTATTTATTTTAAGTATCATTTGAAATTGATAAAATTCTTAACCAAATCTAAGCAACAATCAACATAAAGCTTTAATACCAATATTTAGTTAGAGTAGGTTCACTCCAATATTAAATCATCTTCTAATACTAAATCCAAATATTATGATATGACAAACAATATGTTAACAAAAAATAAAAATAGATATCTTTAATTATCAAAGAGAAAATTACAATAGGATTTTGAAGACCCACAAAACACCCAAAATCTCTCAAAATACTCAAATAATGGTACAGAGCACAAGGCTCTACAACCACACAATCGTTGTTCTTAATGCAAGATACAACCAATAGAGAGCTCTTCCCATAACCTAGGAATAAGATCTCAACTCACAAGTATACAAGAGAAAAGAACACATAGGCCAATATACCACACATTGACCTCAAAGCTCCAACTACATATGCAGTCACTCAATATGTTCTATCACACCCTTATTCATGTTCAACACCTGAACTTATATGACATCTCATATCTCCATGGTGTACAAGCATGAAACAAAATTGATATTTATTAACCAAACAAGATAAAAACCCTAGGAAATCTTCCTTAATCTCAACTTGAAGATCCTTCACTATTTTCCATCCTTTTCCACCTTTTGTTGAATATTTCCAAACTTGGGATAGTAATTTTGGAAGTTTCCTTGACCGTTCGAGTCATCTCTGGTCTTTGTGGGATGTCTCACTATCAAAATGGATAATTCGGGTGAGACATTTGACTTCTAGCAGAGAAATTTCATACTATAGCTAAAATATCTCATACTGTGGCTAAAATGTCTCATACTATATCTAAGACATCTCAGCCAATTCTAAGACATCTTAGCTGAGATATCATCACATTTAATAAGATGTCTCCTATCTTTTAAGATGCCTCATTTGAGAAGTCTGTTACAAATCTAAGACATCTCTTGCAAGCTTTCAACTCAGCCTAGACATCTTCTATCTTCTACAATATCTCTCCTGAGAGCTTATATCTCAGACAAGATGACTCCAATACCTCCAAAATGTCTCCATGGAGCCCAAAACCTACAAAAACGTATGCATAGGGAAAGAATAAGGAAATTAGAAGAGGTGTCCCTATACCATATGTCAAGAAAACACTTCAAGATATTTTTTTCCTTTGCAATTACCCACTATCTTTTCTTTGTAGGGTGATTTGTATGAATCATATTCATGGTCAATTTTGTATATTTTAACATTGTCATGTGTCTAGCCTCAATTTTATATTTTGGAATGTTAAAAGCTATGGTACTAGATTTACTGACTTGTGGAAGAATGATGAGTCATTGAGTAGCATTTTGGAAGTTGATTGTAAGCCCTTGACTTGGTAAGTATCATGTGCACCATGTGTTTATGGTTCAAGCATATTCAATTGAGGTTTGTGGCTCCTACATGTGCAACATTGCTTTCTATGTTACCTTTCTAGATGGTGTGAATGTCTTGAGTCTCTTTGAATGTTTTTGAGTTTGTTTGTGCTTCTAATAATCCTTGGGACATCTCTCCTTGGTTTCATCTTTTTCCTAGATTCATATTTTAAATTTGAGAGTTGTAGGGGTGCATTGATACTAGGAAATCAATGCATCCCTTGTATCAACATATGGATATTAACACATCTCTTACATCAACACTAGTGTGCTAATACTCTATTATAATACTTTGTCATTAAGCTTCATCGTAATTATGATTAAGAACTATTGGGTTGCATTGACAAACCTCTATTAATGCCTAGGTGTTCATAAACTTAAACTATTTCATTAGAAAAACTATAAATACTTAGGTAATGCTATCCTTAAGAGGACTTTTGACTTTTTGAATTTTCAAGTACTTATGATGTCCAAGTTTATGTGAAGAGATCATTCTCCTTTGGGTAAGTATTATTTCCTTCTCATTTTGTGCATGTTTTGAGTCATGACTTTTACAAGTGTGACTAGACTCTACTAGAGTGTTGCCTTGGTTTCATAGCCTGAGACTATTTGGTCTATGTAGAGTCTAGTAATTTTCATCATGAATAAAGCTCATGATTTTCCATATGTTGTAGGACTTGAATGCCTTAAATCATAAAATACCAAAAACATGAATTTCAAATATATCATATGAATTCATTAATTGATTCTTTTATTATTTCATTCATTTTTTTCATCCTATTAGGTAGCAATGATTCATCCTTGTTAAAGGAGATCATCATCATTATGATTAGAAGCCATTTTATGCTTTACATGTGAACATTGCTGCTTATCCTATAAGGGATTATGATGCATGTATGTTCTTTATGACTTTACTCTTACAATTGGAAAACAAAAATTATAAATATTTTTTCTTCTCTAACCATGGTAACACAGGTATGACATGTAGTATATATACTATATATTTTTTACATTTATTGAATGTAACGATATACATAGCTATTTTTGTAATTCATATCAATACTATCTCTAAAATTTAATGAATGGATCACATTCTATGTTGTATGATATAGTTGCATTGACCATGGCTAAGGAGACCTTTACCACACATGTTACACTATGGTTATTCCCATGGATCTAGTTTCTGCAAACATCTAGATGTCTACATGGATAGTAAAGTTTGAAATTGATGATGATAGAACCTTGAGGGTTTCTTTAATTCTATCTTGTAGCACCTCTGCACTTATCTCTTCAACTCAATATGGTATGATGATCACTATCGTATCTTGAATTTCGTTATCATTACTAAGAAAGTTGTAAATTGCATGAGATATCTTACATTTATTTTATATGCAAAGATATAGCAACTCCCATAGTAGTAGGATTCAATTAGACAGTGGCTTGACTGCTGTAGGTTGAGAATAAGTTGGACAATTCATCCTACTAGCAATTGACAATTCTAGAAACATCATTTAAGTGGCTCATGATAGGACAATAGCTTGTTTTCGCATCACAATGTGCTTGTTTTTGTTCCATCAACTATCTCAATCTTTCTTCTACACCTAGTGTGTAATTAGCTAGTAGACATGGTACTTCTTCTTCTTGAAGCTATAGAGGTATCTTCTCGATCATGATTTCTTGCCACATTGCTATAGTGACCCTTAACAGTATATCATTTGAGAAGAGAGATATCCCTCTCCTTTTTCAAATATTTTTAACTAGACAAATGAAGGAGATTACCTTCCTATCCTTTTCATTCTTCTTAAATTTCTTTTCAATCTCAACAAATATTAGTTAGAGTAGGTTGACTAAAAAAGTCTCATTAATTGCAACACATTCCCTAGTGGAGAAAGACATGATCTTGCTTGGGCATATCATTGGATTCAAGTGGTACATCATTAACTTCAAGTAGATCCTCTCCACTTGGGTTTGTGCATCATACTCGATATGATCCATCCTATAATACCTTTGGATCCACTCTTTTTACTTTTAGCATCAAATTTTGGGAACATTTCTATAAGAATTGGTCCTGTATTTGAAAGTTATAAGGCCTCCAAAATGACCTCCACTAAGTAGAAGATGATAATGTCTTTACTCTTCACTATGATATCCCCTTAGTGATTGTTCCAATTCTCACTGGTGGAAATGATGGATCAAAGTGATAACACCTAAAGATTCTCTTAGATCTCTAGGAGAACAAACTCTAGGAAGAATCCAAAGTTACACTCTTGTAGAACAGTGCTTTGAATCTCTTTAGTCTTGATTCTCTATTAGCAAGCTTCTGTGAGGATGATCTTCAAGATTAGCTTAGGTCTAAGCACTTTATCTTGCCTAGACTGTTTAGTCTCTATAGTGGAAATTTGGTGGATAGATTCCACCTTAAGCTCATCTCTAAGGGGCTATGCTACATGTGTGGTCTCAAGCTCTTATTCTTACTATTCATGTCTTTTCCCTTATCCTTCTCATGGAAACTCCTTCCTCCTTTATGATGGACTACTCACCACTACTACTCTCTTTAGTGGCATCTACAATCACATAGATGATTAGTCAATTGTCTTTGATTACTTATTTCTAAGTGTTATTAGTTTTGATGATCCTTGAGTTGCCTTATTTTTAAAAAACTTAGCATTCACACTCTTAAGTGATCACAATATATTGTTTTGAAGGTCCTAAGATAGCTAATTATGCTTAATTTATTATTCTTTTAATCATTTATTAAAGTTAGATATCTTGGCTACTTAAAATATGGGGGTTTTCAAGTAATTAGAATCATAGATTTGTTGCTCCCATGATGTAAAGCTTGACTCCAATAATTCATGGGTTTTTAAATGACTCAAATTAGATGTTCAGTATGCAAGATATTGCTAATCAAAGCACTAAGATCTCATAATGCTAAAAACTTCCTTCTTCATTTGAGGAAAATGATAAATTTTTTTTAACACCTAGCACATATTTATAGGTTTTGTTTGTCATGTCAATGTTGATGCATTAACGAGGTTACATCAACTAAGGATGCTACATCTACGCTATAGAAGTTAAAAACTTTCTTTTGTATTTTTGTTTACTTTCACATACTTTGTTATAACTTAGAGGTTAAATTAGGACAATAGGAAGGGTAAAAATATGAGGATAGTATGGATAAATATGATTGGGATATCATTAAGATGATGAAGCATAAATAATATGAATTGGGGTTATGAAATGAGAGGTTGATAATAAGATGAGTTAAAAATAAAAATGCATAACTACTTTATCATGTCCACAATAAGTCCTTATATCAAATGTGATTAAGATGACCATTAATTTGCTTGTCTAGGTTTCGAACCAAGTTCATACTTTTTGCTAGTGCAATTGCATTGCATCAACGTAAACTTACCACAATGAGACTAATTACAGTCACATGAGAATAACATCACTTAATAAAAAATAAAGAAAATAGTTATTTGATTAATTAATTACTTAAAATATTATGTTTGAGAAATCTTAGCCATTAGCTAGAGGGATGCCTTCAAGCATGGGTACGTGTCTATTTAGTCACATGATAAAACTAGTTCAAGAGACCTTAAGGTTCATAGAAGTAGCCTACCTTCAAGCATAGGTTGTATGTCTTTCTAGTGGTACCTTAAGAATTTTTTTTCTTATGTGAGTTAATTAATTATTATGTCAACCTTACTAGAGAGCTACTTTTAGATATGAGTAACATGTATTTCTAGTAACATAGTAAGGTAATAGATTTATTAGAGAACATGCTTCCATCAAAATCAAAACATGAGTAATGATAGAATCACATGGAGTAGTGATGAGTGGCGAGGTACCCCTACACTCAACCATACGAAACGAGCGTCGCACGCGCAATCCGGTCGAACTCCGCAGATGGACTAGTTGTGGCACCTAGATAGTTAGCCTTAGGTCGCAGTTCGCTGTCTTCCCATCTAGACTAGTTTTGCATATGTNGCAAAATAAAGACACAACATACAAAATATTTACAAAAATGGTGGAACTCATGTAGTTCCAGGTGGCGGTGGCTCCTCCATAGGTGTCTTTCCCTTTTCTTGTGCTCCAAGTCTGGGATTTGATAGCATTGAAGTACAGCCTGGAGTTTCTCCTCTTGTAAGGCCTTGAGTGCCTTGGCATGCAAGTAAGTTTGCACTTGTGCCATAGAGGCAACCCAGAAAGCCTTCTCTTTTTCTTCTGCCACCCTTTTATTCTCTGTCAATAGTTTATTAAGTTACTCAGTTCTGAAAGTGTCCAGCTGGTTCTGAGCAACCTTTGGCCCTGTATTCGGAAGGTTTACTACTTACAGAATGGCTTAAATAGAGAAATCAATAGTCACACCACAAATGTTGACCATGATGCCTTCTTCTTTGTTGTGCCAAAATTGGTACATTTCCCCTAAGTACCAGGCACTGCTTTCAGAGAGGGTATCTCTTGCTTCTGCCTACCCAAACCGTATGGTAGGAGGATGTTCTTGATGAACACTGAATGATTGTTCCTCCTATTCTGCATGTTTTCTGGCAAGGCCTTGTCTTCCACCTCTCTGAGATCGTTTCGTTCCACCTTGAACAGGACCCTCCTGCTGTGCACAATTCGGAGCCATCTGCAATCACACGGGTCAAGCATTAGTAAGGTTGTTTAGGAAATCAAGTTATACCTTACTGCTTGCCTTAATTAAAGATCTTATGTTCTAGCGTGTGATCGTGCCCGAAAATTGTAATAATGGATCTTGTGACTTAGGTGCCTTTCCCAATTTAATTTTCTGGTATACTAAGGGGATGAAATTATTTTTGACACATTCCACTTTGTATGTTATAACTAATTACCCTTAATAATGTCCTTTGGGAAATGCTGAATTTCAAAAAATTTATGCGCTATTCGGCATGTGCCCCCTCCCCCACGACTAAGCT
>MNCI01015627.1:106975-142033 GCA_015680685.1 Gnetum montanum
GCCAGCACTATGAGCAATTCAGGTCTCATCAAGTAGTAAGACCCATAGAGAAAATCCAAAGAATCAACAAATCCCTTTGATGTTACATCCTTTTTCATTTTCTTTTGGTCCTTATCCTTTTCTTTAATGTATAACAATCCTGAATTTATTTTAGTTTTTATGAAGAAAGAGGCATACTACTTTCATGATGAAACCTCCTATTTATAGAATTTCAAGGAATGAATGGCATGGTCTTACTACTTTATGTAATCATTGACCTTTACACCAAAAATGGTAACTTTAGTAACAAACTAACAAAACATAAAGCATAAAACATAAAAATATAAATTACTTAAAGAAAAAGGAGAATTAATAAGTAAAATAAAAATTAAAATAATGCTATAAAATAAAAAGGGTAAAATTGGTCCTTACAAGATATCAAATTAGATTGGTATCTCCCTCACGGCTAGGTTGAAAGGTGGAGATATAGAAGATGGAATAGGCTTAAGAATTGGTATAGGTATAGGTTGAGCTCGTGGCTACTTGAGAATCCTTATATATCAACTTTTGTGAGCATTCAGGATGGTAGATTTCATGGTTCCTCATTGAAAACTAGAATTTATGATATAGGATCCTTCTCATAATGTTTAGAACTTTTTTTTATGAAGATACATGTATGAGATTTTAGTAAAGGACCTTATCTCTTGGTTAAAATTCTACTTGAATTATCTTAGTGTCATCTTATTAGTTTCTACAAGCCTTATGCATTTCATTCATCACAAAGGACATTCTTCTATTGTCATCTAGCACATTGAGGTTCATAAGTCATTCTTTTTGTGCTAGACTAGTGTTAGTGTTAACTTTACAAGTAGTGTTAATGGTAGGAAGCTCCATTTAAATGAAAAGTTTGGATAGTTTTCTATACAGTAACTTGTATGGAAAGTAGCCTATAGGAAGCTTTTAAGTAGAGCAATAAACCCATAAGGCATTATTAACATATGTATTACAGTCTCTCTTATATTTGCTAATTATCCTTATTAGAATTCATGTTATCTATCTACTCTTAACTTTTACTAGATTGTTGTCTTAGAGGTGGTAGGATGTAGTGAATTTATGTTGAATTCCTAAGCATCTCAATAGATTCTAAAAAATATCACTTGTAAAATAAGTTTCATTATTAGATATAAGTGCTATAGATGTACCAAATTTTTTCACCATGTATTGTTGAAAAAATTGGATTGTGATTATTGTTATAGTGGATTATTTTTGTTGTAGAATAGTCCACTACAACAATAATGTAGAATTTCCCATTAGACATGGATGTGATGGGACCCATGAAATCAATTCCTCATAGATCAAATAGTTTCAATGGTTGGATTCATTGTTGTAGATCCTTTAACTTGGTAGTCAATCCACCATCTTATTGACACTGTTCATAGGAATTGGCAAAGAAATTTTCATTCTTGAAGATCATTTTTCAGAAGTATCCTGCCATTATAATTTTGATGGTTGTTTTCCTCCCTACATAGTGGCCTCCAAAAGGTCCTTCATAAGGGTATTAGAGAATCTTGGATTAATTATCATTAGGTACACATCATCACAACAAGCAAACTACATAGATTTAATCAAGCTTACCTTCTATCTCCATGTAGTTCTTGATTTGTTACAGGAAACTTCTACACCATTTTTAATCTACTATAGCAATATGTTGAGGATAAGATGTTAGAAATTTTCAAGTGTATTACAAAGACCAAAAAACATCAGTTTACAAATAAATATTTTTTAGGGTCTTGCAAATGTTGTTTGACATAGTTCTCTAGGGTGATTTGGATCTAATTATAGCCATTTTATCCATCTAGGAAGTTATAATAACCATGTCCTACAATGATATCTAATAATTATTCCATAAATGACAATGATAAATGGTAATTAAATGTTTCCATGTTCAAAAGTCAGATATTTATGCAGGTCCTTCGTTGACCATCCTTCTTTAGTATGATAATAAGTGAACTTACCCATTCAATGTTTCCAATAGGATAGATGAGCCTAACCTTAAGGAGATTTTTCATCTCCTTCTTGATTACATACTTGAATTTGCAGTTCATTCATCTCTATGGTTCTCTTTTAAGCTTAATGGTTGAATCCATGTAGATCTGATGTTAGCATATGCATGGATCAATTCCTATAATTTTATTATATGATCAAGAAAATGTTGTTGGCCATTTATCCATCACTATCAACAACTTCTATTTTTATTCCTTTGTCAGCTTCACATTTATAATTACCTATTTATCATTTTTTAGAAATACACATTTAAGTAATTCTAGTAATGTTTTAAGTTCTAAGGTCTTTGGTTCAAATGTTTTTGAAATTTCCAACTCTCCCTAGTCCATGTTTGCCTTTTTTCTATGCTCTACATCAAAGAGTTGGCATCTAAGCTACTTCATGTTATACAATTTGTCAATTATGCACTTGTGAGGACTTCTACCAATTCCATGCACATAGTTGAGTTATAGTTTTCATATGGATTTCACCATTGCGTATCATCCTACTTTATGATTTCTACATACATGCATCTTTGCATATTTTTTTTTGACACATGATCTACATGTTATGATTGTTCTTTGTTAAACAACGTATATCTTTTGCATATAGTTGCACTTTGTGTCATTGTAAGTGATGCATGAAATTTTCTTCTTCTACACTATGTCATGTTCATTCTTCTTGAATATTTCCAAATAGGGATATCTAATTTCCAAATTGACATTAATAGTGCTTAGCCAAGCTTTTTTCATAATGATGGAAAATTCTTCCTTGCAATTATCTACATAAATCACCAAAAAGCTAGTAAGATATAACCAATCATTGATAATGGTTATAATATCATTCTTCAATCCTAAATGAACAATGATGGTTCACTCTACAAGTTTCAATTAAACATTGCATACCATAATTAGTGGCAAGTTCCATTATTTGTATATTTTTGAAAGATTAAATTGAATCTCAAACTTGAGTTTAGTAAACCCTTTTATTATATATTTCTAGTGATATACGAATAGATGAAGGAACTTCTCAAATTAGTTTTTTTATGAAAGATTTTCTACTTTTTATCTAGTTCATAACTAATAGTTTCCATTTTGGAAGAACTTTGGTTTAAAGGTGACCTATTTTTATGTTTGAAATGTAGATGATGTTGAGTCCACGGTGACAAAAGCCTATGAATGTTTAGATGAGCAATTGACTTGAAAAGTGGGTGCTTCTAAGGATTGTGTTTAGAACCAATTAAGTTACCATTCATTCTCAATTTTCCTACTTTCATGACATTTTATTGTTGTGACCATGAAGGAATCTTACCTTGCATTAGTGATGTAGGTGGCAAAGGATTTAATACATGACTTTAAGGATGCTAGTAAGGAGTGTAAGTGCATGAAGCTTCAACACGTAGAATAGTAGGTTTATGATACTTAGGAGGATAATAATGATGAATATAAGCATATGTGATAGAGCCACTCTATGATATGGATTTTTGAATGTAGTATCCATAAGCATTGGGTTTTTTGTAGGGGCACTGCTATATTGGTGGTGGAATCTCACATGACTATGAATTTTTCCATTGTTGATAGTAGTCCTGAGGTTGTGATGAAGCCCTACTAGGATAGTATTATTACTAGTGATAGGGTTATTGATAGTTGCCTTGATGATAACCTAACATCACAGGTATATACCTCTTATCAAACATTAAATTTAAGATATAAACCATAGACTCTTAGAGATGTGACATTACTGGGTAACAACCCTTTGGATATTCATATTGGTAACTGCCATAACCATCATCATTTGATTTAGAGTATTCAATCTTATCTACTATAGCAACTTTCCATTTTTGCTAATAATAGTCCATTCCTACATCTCTCTTCGTTCTTTTGTTCTTGTTTTTGGATCTTCCTAGTTCTACTTTTTCCTTTATGATCTTAAGTGCTATTTGAAATTTTCATCTTTGAAGTCTCATATTTTATCAACTTTTGATGAAATTTTACTAATTGATTTTTGCATAAGTAAGGTTTTCCTTTACACCACTTTCTCTAATGATTCTTCTTTATCATATTCATCCAAATGAACCTTCTTTTTGTGGATATAGGAATCCCTTTTATGCTTATCCACATACTCTTTCTTTGTAAGTTTACCTTCATCTTCTACCACTTGATTAATAAGATTTTGGATTTGATGGACTTTCATTTTGGATAATCTACTTTGGGCATAGAATCTAAGAGTCTCTATTGTGTTATTTTAGAGTTCATCTATGATGTGATGTAGTTTTTCCCTTTAAGACAAGTCATAACCTAGACATCAATGAAGTAGAAATTAGTATATGCATAGGGTTGCATCAAGGGATTCATGATTACCCTATCTTTACCCTTAGATCTACTTTCTCATGTTGAACACTCAGGAGTAAATTTGATATTTTTCATTAAATAGATGTAGCATTGTACTCCATTTTCTAATAGATTTTGACTTTAAGAACCAATACCAATTTTCAAATACTTTGATGAGTGTTCTTGGAAAACTTCTTAGCATCTAGAACTTATTTTCAATGTTCTACAAGTTACTAGGGGTAATGAAAGACTTGAAAATGATGTTATAGATTTACATTGTAGCCTTTGTTGAACTTGGGAGTGTTGTTCACATCTAATCATTTGATTTAACTATGCCTTTAATGCCTAGTAGGAATGTATATCACCTACTTGAGATTGATCATGCTTCGTGTAGCAAGTAATGATTCATCATAGTTATCATGGTCCTCATGGTTCATGTCATGATCATATCTCCTCTAATATTGCCTACTATACCTTTGTTCATTTCTATGTCTATCTTCTTATTCTTACCTATCTTTTCATCAACCATGTATGCAGTGATCCTTTTTATCATCTTTACAAGGCCTACGATGATTTCTTCTTCTATCTTAATACATTTATCCTCATGAGAGTTTGATGGTAAGGATAAATATGAAGAACTAGAAGAGTTGTCCTAGCTTGTTCTATTTTCTAGCCCCTCTAATGTTGTTTTGGTTATCTATTGAAAGACCTTAGTCTTGAGATCCCCCTTGTATTGGATTCTATTCTAACCTTATTTTATTTGGTAACCAATACTAAATGTACCCATGGATGATCTTTGTTTTCTACATTGAGGGATCAAGAATTTTGGTGATGGGATCTACTAGATTGATAATTAGAATCCTCCTTCTCTAATTGTAATGTTAGTTGAATGGCAGTCACCTTTTACTTAGAGGCTTCATCTCATGCCTCCATGAATCAGTCTTTGCATAGTTGGACTTTCATAGGCTAATAAGACCTAGATATCTTGTCAACAAACTTATAATCTAAAATTTCTGCTTCTAGTTCTAGCTTTAATAAAGTTTTCATGTGCATTAATGAAATTAAGTAGTTACGTAGTAACATAATGTTATCCTCTAAGTCTCTTCATCATAGTTGTTCATCTTGGTGAGAAATGAAAGAAAAATCTAGATAATATGGATTTAGATGTTGGTAGACTACTTTTACTTGTTACAGTACATCATCTCAATTCTTAGTGGTTCTATCATATATGACTACTAAATCATTAGCAGGTGGGAAATATACCTTACAAGAAGAAGACATTATATGATTTATATGGATTTCTTTGAG
This sequence comes from Gnetum montanum, assembly GCA_015680685.1. Classification (NCBI taxonomy): domain Eukaryota; kingdom Viridiplantae; phylum Streptophyta; class Gnetopsida; order Gnetales; family Gnetaceae; genus Gnetum; species Gnetum montanum. The sequence goes on from MNCI01015627.1 coordinate 112,636, forward strand.
TAAAATATTATTAATTTCAAATGATTAATTATTTTAGGCTTTAATATCTATCATTGAATAATTCTATCTAAAATACTAGCATCATTCCCTAGCAATAATGCCATTGATGATTAAAATAGTAGAGCCTATGCCCAACGATATAAATCAAAAGCATTCAAGCATAATTCAATTAAATTCCATATACTGAGTGATCAATGTCAAAGTGTCATGTTGATGGGCCCTTATTGAAATGGCCTTGTCAACGGAGCCCCGTTTATGTGGTGTTGCCCCATCAATAGGGCCACGTCAACATAGCGTTTGCTACATCTACCTCGTCAACACAATACTGTAGCAAAAGCTATAAATACAAGCTCCCAATTTTGTTTATGCATCATTCAAGTCATAGTAGTAGTAGAGCTCTTGTAGTTTATCCATTTGAAAGTTAGAATATTTTCCTAAGTGCCCGTAGTAGGAGTTATTAAGTGTACAGATCTTTATTCGAGCACTGTTGTATATGAACCACACTAGTGTGTACAGCAATAAAGACGAGCTTCTTGATAAACCTTGCAACATTCTAGATATTTTAGAAAATTGCATTTATTATTTTTAGTTATTTGTTCAATGCTTCTCAGTAATTAAGCTAATTAAGTGATTAAGTAAGATAAGCTAAATAGATTAAATACATAAGTACGACTAGTTCAAGCGTAAACACATATTCGCTTGGTAATCCTAGTAGTGTTATTACTTGGTGTGCCCAATAGCGTAGCACTTGGTAACCCAACAGTGGATACTTTGGTTAATGACATGTACAAAAAGTGGGACCAAATGCTTATGTAAGGACTAATTAGAGATTAGTTAGTTAGTTAAATTAAATTAGTTATTAAATTACTTCATCTCACTCTTTAAGAACCAAAGAACATAAAACAAAAAACAATAAAAATCAATACCTCGATTATACTTCACCATAACATGTACATCACAAGTGTAATTGGGAAGACAATGAATGATCTTAGGGCCAAGAAGGAAGTGTACTTGAAACTATAAAGTCCACAGAATTTGATTGGATCACACGTGAATGCTTTGTGATTCGTATGGTTGGGCATAGTGGAACCTTGACTGCTCATAAAGTGTTTGTGAACACCAATCACAATGCCATTCACTTCCTAATGAATAAGCCAACAATGAGCCCCCATATCATACGGTGATTCGTGATCTTGCAAGAATTCGATCTCACAATTATAGATCAAAAAGAGACTAAGAATGTGATCGCTGACCACCTCTCTTAGTTAAGATGGAATAATAAAGAGGAGGAGAGCCTACTCTCTGATCACTTTCTAGATGAACTTCTCTTTATAGGAGCAATAAATGACCAAGTGCTCACTAAATTAAAAGGGTACGATGGCATCCTCACTTACCTTCTTACTTAGGAGATGCCACAAGGTTTGGATTTTAGGAATAAACAATAGTTTCTTCATCGAGCAAAGTACTTCATGGAAACCAATGGACACCTTGAAAATGTGTGCATTGATGTCTTAGTTCATTGGTGTGTCCTTGCTGTGGATCAACTATGCATTCTCCAGGATGATCATGAAGGCCCTTGCGGAGACCACTATGTAGGAAGATGCACGACCATAAAAATCCTGATGGTAAGATAATATTGGCCTATAATCTTCAAGGATGCCCAACAATTTGTTTGATCTTGTAAACGTTGTCAAAGAGATGGTGGGATGACCACTTGAATGGAGCATCCTCAACATTGGATTCAACCACTAGAATCCTTTGACATATGGGGCATAGACTTCAAGGGTCCCATCACACCCATGTCCAATGAAAAGGCATATATCGTCGTAGCAGTCGACTACTATACCAAATGGGTAGAAGCAATAGCTGTCACAAACTGTACATTATCTATTACTGCTCAATTCATACAACAAAATGTTGTAAACAAGTTTGGAGTGTTGCATGCACTAATTTCTGACAATATAACTCATTTTACAAGTGCCACTTTTCGAAAAATTATGCAACGCTTGGGGGTCGAACATAAAGTAACAACACCCTATCAACCCCAAGTCAACAATCAAGCAAAGGTAACTAAAAAGAAGATCACAAAGATCCTAACAAGGACCATAAGCAAATATAAGAGAGATTAAAGCATGAAACTCAACGATGTCCTTTAGGCCTACTACTCAACATGGAAACTCCCTACTGGCTACTCTTCCTACGTGCTAGTGTACGAAAAACTTCCAACACTCCCAATTCAATCTAAGCTCCATATACTTTCAATAGCTTATGAACTGAACCTTGACCTAAGTCTAGCATAAAAGAAAGATTGATCAACCTCAATGTGCTAGATAAAAATTGATTAGTAGCCCTATCTTTGAATGAAGTGCATAATGTGTTCAAAAAACAATGGCATGACCTAAGAATTCAAAAAGTAAAATTTCAACTAGGAGATAAGGTTCTCTACTTGAACCCCACACATGTACCCTAGAAAACAAAATTTTAAATGTTGTGGAAGGGACCTTATATAATTGATGAAACCTTTCCCTTTAGAGCCATGATCATATACAAAACTGAGGGCCCAAATAAAAAGCAATTGGACAACACCCAACAAGTGAAGCCTTTCGACGAGCCAAGGCAAGCTAGTACAACAAATACCTCAACAAATGAACAACCACACTCAATTTTTCAAATCTCCTGCTTTCAAATCAGATGTGGGGGAGATGTCCATCCATACTAATCATCCATATGGCTCTTTATTTTTTTCTATTTTTTGTTTTCCACATTTTTTATTTTACAAGTTATTTATTTTACACCTTTTTTATTTTCAACATTTTTCCTACATTTACACCATTTTTTGTTTTACATCATCATTACTACGTTTGAATCTTTCTTGAATATTTTTACACTTTCTTATATTTTTTACGTTGTTTTTTTTTAGCATAATTTTTAATTTTTGATAATAAACATGCTTTGTGCCAATAGGACACTATGGTGCTATAGTTGTTACTAATGGTGGTTTGTGCTTAATGTTTTATTTGCTAACGTTTGGTTTCTATTTTTGAATTTTTGTACCGATGGCTCAGTCATGGTTTCTTTTTCATGGAATAGGTAGTGAGTTCACGACATCCACCCATTCACAAACTCAATGGTTTTCCTTGTTTTGGAAATTTAAGGTCCCTTTCATTAAGCAAATTTTTAATAAATTTATGACCTTGGTAGTTTCTGTAATTACAAAGGATTCAAAGGTTTGTACAAGGTGTGACTTCAATGAGTGCTTGAGTGTTTTTCTAGACTTCTTACCATTCCATGTTAACCACTATAGGAAGTTAAATAATGTCTTTGCATGGTGTAGTTTCCATCCAAAAAGAAAACAATAGGAGAAAGAAAAAAAACAAAAAAAAACATGATGGGAATACAAAGCACACCCCTTAGAAAAATAAACAAGCTACAAGCACTGGTTATGGGACTAGAAAGACATGTTAACCATGCCTAAAGATCCCCTCTAACTAAGGCCCCCTCTCACTTCATACTTCTCTTCTTTCCTCTTTATGGAATCGTGGTTGTTTTATGGGTGCACTCGTGTGTCTCGAGGGGGTGCATTGGTCTTGGGGTGGTGATGCGAAGTCACTAAAAGAGGTCGATTTTGGTCTAGACCAAGGATGGATCTTCTCAAGTCATTTTAAACACAAATTCCACAAGGGACTCCTTATCACCTCAATTTGGAATTCCATTCCACCTTCTCCATCATCTATCTCTACTGACTATAATTCACCTCATTGCTAGTGTCCATATTCTTGATTCCATGTCTTGGTCTAACATATTTGAATTCTTTTGTAGAATCTTCTAGGTTTTAGCCCATTACTTTCATTAATCACTAATCACCTATGGGGCCCATGAACTCCTTACGTTGAGGTTATACAAGGGTAAACAAGGCATGTGCCTACTATGGGAAGGACCCACTTACATATCTCTTCATTAGGCTCGTACACCCATCTTTCATACACCTACCTTCTACATCACACCATATGCTCCTTTACATCTTTTATTTCTTAAATATATTCTCCATTAAATTTTTCAATTTTTAAGTCTTCAAAGACCCTCTTCAATGATTTCATCGTATTCTTGGCTTTTCTGGGATTCCATGAACCCTAATTTCATTGAAAAATTTCTTATATTTTTTGAAATATTCAAGTTTCAAATTTTGCCTATGGGCCCTATATATGGGGCCTCATTGACATAAGGGAAAAATACTATATATGTGCACAATCCCACTTGAAAAATTTTACATTTTCTCACAAATGCCAAGGGAGTCTTTCAAATTTTCAGAGCCTAGAACCTTCCAAAGCCCATAACTTCTAAACCGTTTATCCAAATCACTTTGTTCCTCAACCCCACAACTACTAGAGGTAAGCTCCTCATCATAGAGGTCACAAATGTGCCATTTTTTATAGAAAAATTTTTGCCAGTTTTTTTAACTCTCACAAAGGTTTAACTAAGAAATTAATTATTAAACATCAAATTATAAGAGTTAAACCTTTCCAATGAGCTCCAATGACATTTATAATAAATAATTAATAAAATAATCAATCTACCATGGTCCAACCTTAGCCAAAGCATAACTAACAAATGAGGGAAGGTATTTAAAAATTTAAATTTACACATTATATCTACTAATTCATGGATGTGTTGTGACCGCAAATGGCACTAAAAGAAAATCATACACAGGAAGCAGGACCATCCCAACCAAGGGAGAAATGGCCTAGAATGAGAAAAGGCCAAGAATAGGCTCAAAAAGAACTAGTGACAACCCACACCATAGGTCCTCTCAGGGAAGAGGCAAAGGTGGAATCTATCCAACAAATTCCAAAACTAGTAGCTGCAATAGAACACTTCCATCAAAATGATGTACTAGCACAACAAGCCAATCTTAAGGTGACCTTAAGAAAAGCTTGCCTAAATCAGATCAAATCATAAGAGGTCCAAAAAATGGTGCTCTAGGAGTTAAACTTTGGCCCTTTCATGGAGTAAGCACCAAAGGAGGTACAAGACCAACTAAAGGCCTCTCCCATATGGCCAGTCATCACTTCCACTTGAGAGTGGTACATGGGAGAGTCATTCCTATTCTGGAATAACAAGCAAGCTAGATCAATAGTAATAATCAAGGACATCTTGGTGTCTTACTCAGTGTAGGCCATTGCACAAGTGCTTAGATTGCCTGAGATAGGAACAAGTCTTGTTGACTATACCAATGCATATGGATCCTAGCATCAAGAAAGAATGGATGCAACAATGCTATGGTATTGACTACAAGGAGTTTGGCATGCTCACACTGACAGAGAGGATACACTACAAGATTGTGGCATTTCACCTCAATACCACAGTAAGGCCAAGCAAAATCATCACCTTCCCTACCTAAGCATGTACTACTCTGAGTGGGAGATTTCCCATCAACCTTCTGCAATTGATTTATCTAGAGATAGAGAAGTGGTTCAAAGAAAATGAACATGGAAGGAAAGCACTCCCCTTCGCATGCCTCGTCTAAAAACTCTATTGAAGGGGAGGAATAGTCAATTACACCAAGGATGTGGTAGGCAAGTTCCAGTCACCAACTAGGCAAAAATGATGAAAGATAAGATGCCTGCAACCACTATCCAAGAAGAGGAGTAGTGACCACCATCTCCACTTGCCACTCAAACAACTATGCCAAACATCGTTGTAACTACCCAGTGGTTGCCCAAGTACCAGGAATGGCTCTTGAGTGAACAAGAGCAACAAGCAAGCACTAGTGGTAGGGACCCATTCATGTATAGACTAGCCATGAGTCACCTTAATGAGGTGGCTCAAACAATCACCTTGATGGGTGGAGGTGGATCCATGTACTCAACCCAAAAAATGTAGCTACCCACAAGGTCAAATTTGAGCACTAAAGAGGATACAAAATCTCTCATAGAATAATAGCCACTCCTAGAAATCTTTGGAAATGCTACGACCTTCTTAGTGTGCTTGGAGGAGGGTGTAGGGGCAACTGTATTAGTGATGTAGTACTAGGGATAAGATATTGCAGCATAAGTGGTCACTGTATTATCGAAACACTCAACACACCTACAAAATTTGCACTAGACATCACTGCACTCAAGGATGTGCAAACGTTCGTAGGAACCACAAGTAGTAGAATAAATGCAGTGTAGCATCAAGAACTACTTTACTAACTAGTGGGAACCGAGCAACCACTTTCAGATGTCTTTAACCTTCCGAATAGTATTACTACAACCTAGTTGGAGATACTTAGGCAAGGAGGAAGAACATCATATTGAAGGGGGAACTCAAAATAGCCAAGAAGCTAAATGAACACTTGGCTACAAAAGTTGCCAAATTCAGAGCCAAGATTGCTAACCCTGCATTCCTCAACCCAACACTGACAAAAGATGAAGCTATGGAATAGCTTCATACTAAACTAAGAGGGGTTGAGGATGAAATGGAGATGGCAATGTTCTACTGATCTTTGGTAGAGCCCACACAACACAAGATTTAGAAGGCCTTGGATCAGACCCACCAGGAGAATGTCTAGTTGACTATAGAAAATCATTTCTTATGGAATGTTGATGCACACAAGCAACAATTCACTTCTTTCATCCATCAACAATAGGAGCAACTAGCCAAAGCAAACATAGAACTAAGGAGATTGGTAGTAGAAAATAGAAATCTCTCCATGGAGAAGGTCTGCACCCTTCACCAGAAAACTACGATCGAGGTAGTTGCTAAGAAATTAGAGGCTCTCAAATTTGGGAGAGTCAAGGACCATTACAAATAACAAGTCAGTCTACAAAAAGATATGAATGAAAAACACATCTAGTTAGTGATGGCAAAAGTGAATGAAACCCTCCAACAACTCTAGTAAGGAAAAGAAGTTTGGCAACCAATCCTTGATGGGATAAACAACTACAACAAAGTAGAAATTCACATGAAGGAATTGCAAATTGAGGAGATGATGGAGTACATGGAGCTTGCCAATCTCTATTATGCAAATCTAACCATGTTGATTGCCAAATGGCTATGGTCGAAGCTCAAGAAACAAGTGGCCAACTTGTATCTATTGTATGAGGTCAAGTTCAAGCATCACAAAGACACCAAGCAAAAGCATGTGGTGGATAATACTGAACTTGAAGTCCTCAAGGCATGATACACTGATCAATGATCAACTACCGAGAACCTAGCCAAAAGGATGAATGACTATTAAGAGTTGTAGAACACAGTCAAGGCATTTAACATCGAATGCAAACAATTTGTTTCCTGGTTAGTCAATGTAAAGTAGATGTTCCCAATAATATCCTATCTATGGGATATTCCATTCCAAACCACATTGGCAATGCCTTGTGGACTATGAATGATCCCCGAAGCAAGGAGGAGAAGATGAAGGCATTACTAGCTACCTTTTGCCTTCCACCAAAGGTTGCAGCCATAGTAAGACAACCATAACCACCTCAACTACCGCATGTGCGTAGAGCCGACAAAGGTCCTTTAGAACCTTAGGAGCCTCCACTGCCTAGGACTGTCTAATCTTCTCCACCATCTTCATGCAACTAGAGGGTGTGATGTCCAATTTTTATGTAGTCATGTCATGGTGTTCAATTTTATGTTATGAACACCAGAATTTTTTGTAATGTCTTGATTTATACACTCAAGCACTTAATTTTGTCAAGTCAATTTGTTTTGTCAAGAGTTAGTCAATAATTCCATACCTTCCAAATTTTGTAAGGAAACTCAAGGATGAGCTTTCATTCAATCATGGGGGGTATGATGAGTCTCAAAGTGTCATGTCGATGGGCCCTCGTTGATGTGGCCTCATTGATGGAGCCTCGTTTATGTGGTGTTGGCCCATCGACAGGGCCACATTGCCTTAGCGTTTGCTACATCTACAAGGCCTCATCAATGCAATACTATAGCAAAAGCTATAAATACAAGCTCACAACCATGTTTATGCATAATTCAATTCATACTAGTAGTAGAGCTCTTGCAGTTTGTCCATTTAAAAGTTAGAATATTTTCTCGAGTGCTCGCAGCAGGAGTCATTAAGTGTATGGATCTTTATTCAAGCACTATTATAGCTAAACCACACCAATGTCTATCGTAATAAAGACAAGCTTCTTGATAAACCTTTCAACATTCTAGATAGTTTAAATGTTTTATTCCTACATTTAATGTTTTCAGTTATTTGTTCAATGCTTCTCAGTAATTAAGCTAATTAAGTGATTAAGTAAAATAAGCTAAATAGTTTAAATACATAAGTAGAACCACATTGAGTGTAAACATGTATTTGCTTGGTAATTCCAATAGCATTATTGCTTGGTGTGCCCAATGGTATAGCACTTGGTAACCTAGTAGTGGATACGTGGTTTCAGGACGTGTAAAGAAAGTACGACTGGATGCTAATGTTAGGAATAGTTAGAGATTATTTAGTTAGTTAAATTAAATTAGTTATTAAATTACTTCATCTCTCTCTTTAAGCACAAAAGAACATAAAACACAAAACAATAAACATCATATGCCTTAATTACACTTAACCATACCATGTACATTGCAAGTGTAATTGAGAAGACAATGAAAGACCTTAGGGCAAGGTTTGCTTCCTAGAAGACTAATGTATTGGAAACTATAAAGTCCACGAAATTTGACTAGATCATGCGTGAATACTTTGTGATTTGTATGGTTGGACGTAGGGGTACCTCGACCGCTCATCATTGAGATCAACTTAAATGCCTTAGATAGCTAAGCATTAAGTCATTGATCATTGTCTTCGCAGATACACTTATGTGTGCTTAATTTATATCGTTAAGTATGATTAAGGCATATGATGAAAACATTATTATTAAAATATTAAATTTCTAATGATAATCAATATAAGTGCAAGAAATAAATCTAATGTAGCCTAACCATGGAGCATCTATTTCAACTTGACATACACATCCAAAACATGCATCAATGTTGTTAGATTACCAAGGGTACACTCCTAGCTACATGAAGTATCTACTACTTGGGATTATTCAATGCTAATAATTTTATGTTTGAAGTTGGTTCTACTCATGTAACTAACTAAGTGCATGAAATTAAAGAAATAATTAAAGTAAATTACTATTTAAGAAAATAAAATGTAAAGCTGAGTATTGCAATGAAAGAAATGAATCTTGATTTTATTACCATCATGAAAATATGTTCAAGTACATCATCACTCTAATACAATTATGTACAACACATATGATTTAAACTATAGATACTAGTTCATAAATTGTAACTCATAGAAAAATAAATTACAAGTGCTCAACTACACTTATAAATGAATGGTGCTATAAGTATGGGGGGTACATGCATTTGTATAGGCTTTTTATTATGCTTATGTCAATGTTGATGAATTAATGAAGAATAACATATGTCAACACTGATGCGCTGATGTGATTGATTGAATCAAATTTCATAAATAAGTCTAAGCTAATGTTAAATTAGCTTTCTTAAATATGTTCTCTAATTAATGTGGGATCCACATACTTCTTAACCTTACTTACTTTATGTTTCAAACCTAACTAAGTACCATAAGAATACATGTAAAAACATAAATTCATGTATATATATTAAATAAATATAGATACATATCCAAAAATCAAATCATAAGCATAGGTAACATAACCTTTTGTATAATTACTTATCCAAGATCCATGATACGTGTCTACTAGGGCTACCAAGATTAGTATATACATCTTAATTATAATTAGAATCAAATTTAAACATGATAAAGAGAAGGAAAAAATTAACAATAAAGAAATACACATCCTAAAAACATATTTTTATTAACATAGTGAAATCTAATACCAAGCATAACATAATCAAACATACTCGAGCATTATTAAAAAGTAATCATGACAAGTGTAGTCAAAAAATAGCACAAGGGATCAATACAAATCTATCAATGTGGATCAAGAACTTAGAAGGGGGCTTGAATAAGTTCCCCAACTTAAAATGTTGTAGCCACCAAAACACACACAAATTTTACATGGTTTCCCAACTTGGATATGTCCACACTAAGAGGGTAGAATTCATGCATACCTCTAGGCTATGTTTCTTCAAAATTTTATGTGAAGGACACCACACCCTGTACAAGCTTTAAGCTCCACTCCAAAGTATTTTATCATTGAGAAACCACTCAACCTCATAAGGTCCTCACAAGCTCAAAATGTGGTTTAGAGGATCCCAAAACCTTTACAAAAGTAAGCTCTACAATGCAGGGTTTTGTCACCACAAAAGCACTCAACCTCACAAGGTCCCAACAAGCTCAACAAAGATGTCTTCTCATAAGAAGCACATCAACCCTATAGGGAAACAAGAAAGAAAGAAAAGGAACAAGGAAAGAGTATAACTTTATTTCAAAATCCTTACACTTGAAGCTCAATACAAGCAAATGATGATACAATGAAGAGAAAAGAAAATTTTGCTTAAAGTAGCAAATGATGAATCTTTCCATAAATAGTGCTTGCATAATTTATAATATTTTCACTTTCTCTTATAGTCTCAAAGTTTTCAAAAATTCCTTGGAATTCATGTAATGACTATCCAATGGCAAGTATAGATGTCTACTTTGAAGTTTAGATCTCTATCTGAGAGTGGCTTCAATGCAGAAAAGACATTTATCTTTAAGTGTAGATGTCTACCTCTAGATGTCTATCTTCCAAGATAGACGTTTGTTGTTTTTTNATTTTATTGCTTATCATTAAATTTATATGCTATTAAATGCACTAACCCATTTTATTAAGCTTTGGACATCACCAAAAAGGGGGGGGATTGTTGACCTTTTGGTATGTCAAAACCTTAGAGAAAATGGAGAATGTAAANAATAAAATGGGTTAGTGCATTTAATAGCATATAAATTTAATGATAAGCAATAAAATCATTTAATATGTATAAATTCAAATGGCAGAAAAGGCTAATGCTAGAACAGAGATATAAAGGCTCAAGGCAAATAGCTAAACAAAAACTGATAATACCAAGAAGTCTTCAAAGACCAAACTTGTCTCCATAATATATCATGCTACCAAAAACACAGTTGTCCATATACATAAACATGATGTCCATCCATAAAATATCAACAACAATAGAAACTATCATATCACATACAAACTAGTCAAAAGGATCATAACATCCTGTCACTATCAATACAAATATTCATAACCATCTACAATTCATACAATCCATAAAATATCCACAAATTCTTCCTCCTTTTCAGACATCATCCAAAAGAAGGGACCATCAAAGGCACCTATTCACTAACCTAAGTAGCATCATCAGACTCATCATTAGAGGTAGCTACTATACAAGAAGATCTATATGTCTCCTCCTCCTCATCATCATTACTAGTGTTGGTGCTAGTGCTAGAGACATGTTGCTTATCATCATCATCTGATTATGGAATGTGTACAAGAGCTCTCTAGGGACAAATCTTTACTTGAAATTGAGATGAAGTGGGTGAATGAGATGGAGCCTATTGAGAAGATGAGAAAGCACCCTTCCTCTGATATGTGACAAGATTAATTATTCTCCGTTAAGATGAAGTTCTAAAGATGCTCTCCATAGCTTGCTACTCAAATGTCTATGGAGCATCATCATGAGGATGAGAACTCAGTCTAGTCTACATAGGATTAGCAAACTCTCCATAGACATGTCCAGGTGGTGCATCAACCTTCTTAGAATCAGATGCATTTCTAGATTCATATGTCTAGGATGGCCTAGTAGTTGTTGAGTGTCTAGCTAGAGCAAGACATTTCTCCTCACTGTTCAATATGGGAGAAGTGGTGATCTCCTCGAATAATGGCCCATCTAGAGGAAGAGGTACTCCAAGTGCATCCATACTCTTACAAAGGTAAGAGAGATTCCTACCAATCATCCCAATAGTTGTAGAAAAAGGCTTTAGTAGATTTTTAAGAGTCAATTTCATTTGGCCACTCACATATTTGGATCTTCTAAACTAAAGAGAGGCCTAACCAAGTGATGTAGATCCCTTCTTCCCTATCTTCTGAGGCCTAGTGCTTAGTTCTACAACTTCAATGTGGGTGGTGCTCCTTTTCTCTTAATACTCACCAAGGCTTTTGTTACCTTTAAGCAAAGGAAAATCAAGAATGGAAACTCCTTTCTAATGGATCAACAAACTGGTGAGACGAGGATGCCCATAGACTCTCTCCTTAGTGAAGAAACCTAACATGTCTCTGCAAAGGATATGGCCCAAGTCTAATGGTTAACTAGTGAGAAGGCAATAAAGAACAAAGGCTTGAGCTGGTAACAAATAGCTATAACTTCCCCCTTTTACAAAAATATTATACAATACAATGAAAGAGAGGGTGGAAGCATATGAAGCCATCTAAATTCTAAGTACTTTCTCACTATGTAAAGACATAGAATACCAAAACAAAGCATCACAAAATTCATTGTGGGAAATCCTAATTACACCTTTCATGAAAATATCAAACATAGAATGGATTGTAACCATGTAAACATTTGAACTAGACATCCCAAGACCTACATTGACAACTTGAGGAGTGACCTCAATTAACATTCCCCTAATAGTGGATGTAAAGGTTCTGATAGTAGCATTAGTAAGTGTAATGTTACTATAAAACTTTCTGGTGAAGATTTCAAGGATATAAAAGTTTATGGAAATAAAGGAAATCCAATTTAACACTTGAAAAAATGTCATTAGCTCCTTCTAACAATGCTACTGAAAGCAAAAGAATCTTTCAGAAACTATAGTAACAGAGCAAGTTACCTTAAATCTATGTCATGCTTTGATGGACTAGAATTGAGGTAAATATGTGTTGACAATGCTTGATGATGCTCCCTTAAACTTCTTACTCTTTAATGGAGGAGCCCTAGATATCCCAATCTTTTTATTAGCAATTGATCTTCAACAAGATGTACAAATCATCGCTATTGTGGAAGCTCTAGTCATCTTCTCTTAGTCGACTATGCTTGAATCTAGAAGAATGAGTTAAAAATGCAGTGTTGACTTTATATAATCATGGTGGTTGAGGATTTTTTACAAAACATTAGACATCTAACTTGACTAGTAGACGTCTATCCCATGTCTACCCAAAACATAGATAGACATCTAACTCTAGATGTAGATGTCTATGGGTAGATGTCTATCTTCCTATGTAAATGTCTAATGGTAGATGTCTATGAGTAGATGTCTAAGCAGGTACTAGCATAAGACAAGAAAGGTTCAGGGGATAGCTACCATGCATTATAGTTTCTAAAAAATTTTAAATGAGATGGAAAAATGAAAACTTGCCTCTACTTACCTTGCTTACTAAAGGACATCAAGATGCCTAAGGAGATTGAAAATGAGGTTCTTCTATTGAAGTTCCTCCTTTCATGTAAATTTCTTTTATTTCTAATGTCTGGCTTCCTTTAACAAAATTTTTTATGAAGGTTCTTTCACTTCCTTTCTTTTGTTTAATTCTCCAAACCTTTTTTTTCTTCTTGCCCTTTTGATTTGTCCTCCATTCCCTCTTGTCCTGCAAGATTTTCATTTTGGCTACATTTAGGTAAGATCAAGAAGTCTTATGATATGACCAAGTGTTCATGTGATAACATTTCAAATTATAATCCCATTTCTTATCCCAAAATTTATTACAATAATAACATCTAACATTTTTATTTTGGTCAAAGTGATCAAACCTTAAAGCTCTTCTTTGGTTGGATGTAGTACTAGTTGATACTTCAATCTTTCCAGAAGCCTTTTCTTTAGATGAAGTTTGTGTAGATGCTTCTTCTTATTAACAACATTCTAGGCCACTTTTATCATGTGAACTTCTATCATGATTTTGTGGCACTATCATGAAAGAAATCATAGACTTTTCTTGACTTCCTTTGACTTTTGTGGCACTTTTGATGGGCGGTGTCTAGCCTTCAAGGATTGACTTCCATACTTTGAATTCCATGGACTTAAAGAATCCTTGCATTCCTACCTTCCAATATGCAAAGCCAAACCCATTAAACATCAATGGCTTAGTCTAAGATGTTCTCCCCATTGTTTACTCTTGAAACTTAAAGCACGAACTTGAGAGTACTAGATTCTCATACCACTTATGGATCAAGAACTTAGAAGGGGGGGTTGAATAAGTTTCCTAATTTAAAATGTTGTAGCTACCAAAACATACAAAAATTGTATACAATTCACCACTTTGGGTACATCCACACTCAAATGGTAGAATTTACACACACCTCCAAACTTTGTTTTTTCAAAATGTGGTTTTAAGGGTAGCATACCCTATACAAGCTTTGAGCTCCACTCTAAAGTATTTTATCACTATGAAACCACTCAATCTTGCAAGTTCCTAATAAGCTTAAAATGTGGTTTAGAGGATTTCACAACCTTTACAAAAATGAGCTCTACACCAGAGTATTTTGTTACCACAAAACCACTTAACCCCACAAGGTCTCAACAACCTCAACAAAGATGTATTCTTGTAAGAATCACATTAGTCCCATAGGACTATAAAAAAGAAATAAAAGGAACAAGGAAAGAGTGTAACTTGATTTACAAATGCTTGTACTTAAAGCTTAATACAATCAAAATAAGCAAATGATGATACAATGAAGAGCACAGAAAAACTCACTTAGAGTAGCCAATGATGAATCTTTAGATGAATAGTGCTTGCCCAATTCCCAGAAATTTCACTTTCTCTTATAGCCTCAGAGCTTTTGAAAAACTCCTCAAAATTTGTACAAATCACTATCAAATGGCTAGTATAAACATCTACTTTGAAGTTTAGACATCTATCTAAGAGTGGCTTCAATGTAGGAGAGATGTCTACCTATAGACGTGTACCTGTAGATCATTACCTTCCAAGATAGATGTTTACTATTTTCCGTAGACATCTACTCCACTTTTTCACTTTAGAGTCTAAGATATTCCCTTGTCTATTTGACATCTTGACAATGTTCGAAACATCTTCGTTTGGCTCGTAGACTCCATTTTCATTCATGCTCTCATCTTGTCCATTTAGTCTTCATTTTGGCATCTCAATGTAGATCTCATTACTAGATCTTCATGTGAAGTTCTTATTCATGGTCCTGCAACACTATCATCACACATAGAATCTACATTCTCAATTTTCACTAAGGTTTTGACATACCAAAAGGTCAACAATCAATACATATAAACTCTTAGGTATTTTAAACCTTGGGTCTATTACATATTATCCATCTAATTTATAATTGTATATTTTATTCTATGATGTACATAATTTCTCTAAGTAGTTTTCTATCAAGTTTAAAATTCAAATACATTTTAATATGGAAGAATAAAATTTACCTTTGAATTAACTCTAATTACTGTCTAAAAAATTTGATCACTAGAAAAATCGAAAAATAAAGGCCAAACAATTTTAATCCTAAATCCCAAGAATCTCTAAGAAATAGGATCTGAGGTACCCTAGATGGTCTTACCGATCGCCCAAGAACTTAGGGAGAGTAAATGATAAAATTAACTTAAATAAAATGAAAATATGATTACAAAGAAAGCACAGAGATTAACTTTGAAATAAACTTACACAACAAATGAAATGTAACCTTTATTGAGAATAAAAATATTACTACAAAAGCAAAGTTTGAATGTGTACAAGTTTTATGCTTGAATGCACAAAAAGTTATTCAAATGAAGCTTGAAGCCTATAGAAGCTAGCAGGCTATGATCTGAAGTTAGGCCCATGGTTTGGGTACTTCCCAACTTCAATTACAAAGAGTCCTTGGGGTTTCTTAGATTTGCAACATTGATCACAAGGGGGTAAGGTATGTACAATGTTGATGTAAAGGAGGTAAGGTTATTTCTTGACTTTTTGGTGTTGCTATGGTGCTAAATTAAAAGTCTCCAAATGCTCAAGTGGTTGCTGCTTTGCCCAAAAGTCTTACAAAATGCCCAAGGTCTCAAGTGCTTAATGTTGCAAAAGGTTGTTGATGGGATGTGATATCGCATGGGCCGCAATATTGCGTACGTCGAGATATCACATCCCTCGCGATATCGCGGTGCGCCGTCATATCTATAAATAAGAGGTAGCTCTCCCTTGTTTCCTCATCCTGGGCTAGACAGTAGGGAAACTCTAGCAAATTGATCACTCCAAAGATAGAATATTTTCCATGTGCCCACAGTTGGAGTCCCAAAGTGAATGGATCTTTATTCGAGCAAACATTGTACCTGAACACAAGTTTGTGTACGGCAATAAAGACGAGCTTTTTGGATAAACCTTACAGTGCATGGAATAGGCTAATTAGGATTTATTTATTGTTATTTACTCTTTTCCATTTAAATGCTTTATTAGGAATTAAATCCTTCTCAAACCTTCTCTCCTAGTTAAGTGCCTCAGTACGACCACTTCGAGCATGTGCATTACGCGTGGTGTTCCCAACAATGATTAGCATTTGGTAACCACGGTTGCATCGGTTTAGGGTGTGTATGGTAAGTGGGAACGAATGCTGACGCAAGGTAATTTAAACTTAGTTCATTAGTTAGAGTTAGCAATTAGTTTCTCAATCCTTCACCTCAATAGCATAGGAGATAAAACATAAAAAATATAAAAATCATATACCTCAGACTTACTTAACCATACACTGTAACAACTACAAGTAAGTCTGGGAAGACAATGAATAATTAACCTTAAGTGTTCCCTGAGACGTGTAGGCACTTAGTCTGCGGAGTTTGACCGAATCGCGCGTGTTACGCTTGTATTCGTATGGTTGAGTGTAGGGGTACCTCGCCACTCATCAATTGTAAAGTTTGTTCAGCCAAAAGAACCTATTAATTGTGTTTGAGATTGTCATTTATAAGTCTCATGGTTACTTTTTTTTTTAGGCTACAAATTTCTACCATGATTATTGATAGAGTGACTTGATTTGCAGGTGTGACAAGCCATGATTTCCAATGTAGTTGTCCATTTTTGGTAAGTTTTCATGCACCTAGGCCACCAAAACCACTCTAGATACAAAAAATAGTAAACAAAATTTTCCAACCATGCTAGCTTCACTCATCTACATTAGCCTCATGGGAACAATGCTAGGATTTTGAAATCTATGCTAGAATTGGTGGGGTAGCGTTGGAATTGTTTGAAGAATGAAACCCCCATCCACTCCAATGCTTACTTCATGAGAAAATAGAAACTCCCACAACTCCAATATCGGTCTTAAGGCATCTGTGCTAGGTTTTGTGGGAACTATTCTGGCTTTTGCTAAAAAAATGAAAACCCAATACCACCAATGCTAGGTGTAGGTGGTTCCAACATAGTTGAGGCTATACACCCACAAAAACACATGAAAATTCCAAATTTAGTAGTTCCCAAGGCATTTTTAGCCTTTCCAAGCCTAAATATAGAAATGATATGACTTTCTCCACTTAGGAAGTAAGGCTATAACAACTTATGAGGCATTTTTAGCCTTAAAAAGTTATGGTATGTGAGATTGTAGCTCATGGCCTACAAGCCCCACATTTTATACTAAAATTAGAACCTCAAGTTTAAAGGTGAAATTTACAATGTCAAACAAGTTGCAACATACCTTTTCTTAGTGGTGTTTCATTGGCCTCTCTTTGTTGATGCTTGGAAGATTGACCCAAAAGACATCAACAAAGAATACAAAACATCATTGTAGATCCATCACCAACATTTCTTCTCTGTGCTTCATGCTTTGAAGTGTTGATCACTTGATAATGTCTTTGAGGAATCAACACCTCACTCCAAGCTTTCTTTGGCCACTAGGCTCCTTCCTTTGTCTATTTGGAGCCATTGGTTTATCTTTTGGTCTTCTTCAGCCTTTTAGCTTCTTGGCAATTGAATAGTTGAAAAATTGTAGTACGTAAAAAATTCAGTCACAAAAAAAATCAAAAATTCTAGGCAAAATAGTTTTAACCCTAAATCCCAAGGGCCTCTGAGAAATAAGATCCAAGGTACCCTGGATGGTCTTGTTGATCACCCAAAAATATAGGAAGTGCAAACAAGAAAAATAACTTAAATAAAATGCAGATCCAATTAAAAAGAAAGCACAAAGATTAATTTTGAAATAAACTTGCACAACAAATGAAACGTAAGCTTTATTAAGGATGAAAAGATTGCTACAAAAGCTAGGTTTTATGTGTACAAGTTTTGTGCTTGAATGCACAAAAAGTTGCTCGAACAAAGCTTGAAGCTTATTGAAGCCGATAGGCTACAATCTAAAGTTAGCCTCACGATCCAAGTACTTCCCAACTTCAATCACAAAAACCCCCTAGGGGTATTCACCTCAAATCTGCAATGTTGTTCATAGGGGGATAAGGTATGTGCAACATTGATCACATGGGGCTATGGTATGTTCAACGTTGGTGCAAAGGAGATAAGGTTATTTCTTGACTTTCTAGTGTTGTTATGATGCTACATTGAAAGACTCCAAATGCTCTACTAGTTGCAACTTTGCCCAAAATTCTTACAAAATGTCTAAGGTCTCAAGTGCTTAAGGTTACAAAAGGCTATGAAGTTTGCTCACCTGAAAGAACCTATTCATTGTGTTTGAGATTGGCATTTATAGGTCTCATGGTTGCTGGATTTTTTATTACTACAAATTTTTGCCATGATTACTAATAGATTAGCTTGATTTGCAAGTGTGGCAAGCCATGATTTCCAATGTAGTTTTTCATTTCTAGTAAGTTTTAATGCACCTAGGCCACCAAAACCACTGCAGATACCAAAAACAGTAAATAGACTTTTCCAACCATGCTAGCTTCACCCATCTATGCTAGCCTCATGGGAATAATGCTGGGATTTTGGAAGCTACACTAGAATTGGTGGAGTAGTGCTAGAATTGTTTGAAGAATGAAACCCCCATCCACTCCAACTTTAGCTTCATGAGAAAATAGAAACTACCACAACTCCAATGTAGGCCTTGAGACATCCATGTTAGAATTTATGGCAACTACACTAGGTTTTGCTAGAAAAATGAAAACCAAACACCACTAATGTTGGGTATAGATGATTCTAGCATAGTTGAGGCTATACCCCCACAAAAACCCATGAAAATGTCCAATTTGGTAGCTCCCACGGCATTTTCAACCTTCCCAAGTTTAAATATAGATATGACATGACTTTCTCCACTCATGAAGTGAGACTATAACAACTTATGATGCATTTTCAACGCCAAAAAGTTATGTTATGTGAGATTGCAACTCATGGCCTACAAACCCCACATTTTATAATAAAATTTCAACCTCAAGTTTAAGGGTGAAGTTTACAATGCCAAACAAGTTACAATATGCATTTTCCTAATGGTGTTTCATTTGCCTCTCTTTGTTGATGTTTGGAGGATTAACCTAAGAGACATTAACAAAGAATACAAAACACTACAAGTTCATCATCAATGTTTCTGCTCTGCACTTCGTGCTTTGAAGTGTTAATCACTCAATAATGTTTTTGAGGAATCAACACCTCGTTCCAAGGTTTTTTTGGCCACTAGGCTCCTCCCTTTTTCTGTTCAGGGACATCGATTTATCTTTTGATCTTCTTTGGCCTTTTGGCTTCTTGAAAATTCAATTGCTAGGAAAACTGTGGCATCTAAAATATTCAATCACTAGAAAATCTAAAATTTTCAACTAGAATAATTATAACCCTTGATCCTAAGGGCCTTCGAGAAACATGAATCGAGGTGCCCTGGATGGTATTGTTGATCAACCAGGGACTTAGGGAGTGTAAACGAAAGAATAACTTAAATAAAATGCAAATTTGATTAAAAAGAAAGCACAGAGATAAACTTTGAAATAAACTTGCACAAAAAATGAAACGTAAGCTTTATTGAGAACAAAAAGATTACTACCAAAGCAAAGTTTGATTGTACAAGTTTTATGCCTAAATGCATGAGAAGTTGCTCAAACAAATCTTGAAGCCTATTGAAGCTAGCAAGTTGCAATTTGTAGTTAGCCTCATGATCCAGGTACTTTCCAACTTCAATCACCAAAAATCCTCAGGGGTTTTCACCTCAGATCTACAACATTGGTCATAGGGGGGTAAGGTATGTGAAATGTTTATCATAGGAGGGTAAGGTATATGCAACGTGCGCCAAGGAGGTAAGATTATTACTTAACTTTCTAGTGTTGCTATGGTGCTACGCTGAAAGTCTTCAAATGCTTAGGTAGTTGCAAATTTGCCCAAAATTCTTACAAAATGCCCAAGGTCTCAAGTGCTTAAGGTTGTAAAAGGTTATGAAGTTTTCTCAACTGAAAGAACCTATTTAATATGTTTGAGATTGACATTTATAGGTCTCATGATTACTGGTTTTTTTACACAAATTTCTACCATGATTACTAACAAATTGGCTTGATTTGAAGGTGTAGGAGACCATGATTTCTAATGTAGTTGTCCATTTCTAGTAAGTTTTGATGCACCCAGCCACCAAAACCACTCTAGATACTAAAAATAGTAAGTGAACTTTTCCAACCATGCTAGCCTCATGGGAACAACACTAGGATTTTGGAATCTATGCTAGAAGTGGTGGGGCAACACTAGAATTGTTTGAAGAATGAAACCTCCATCCACTCCAATGCTAGCTTCTTGAGAAAATAGAAGCTCCCACAACTCCAATGCTAGCCTTGAGACATCCATGCTAGGTTTTGTGACAACTACATTAGGTTTTCCTAGAAAAATGAAAACTCAACACCATCATTGCTGGGTGTAGGTGGTTCAAGTGTAGTTGAGGCTATAGCCCCACAAAAACCCATGAAAATGCCAAAATTGGCAATTCCCAAGGTATTTTCAGCCTTCCCAAGCTAAAATATAGACATGATGTGTCTTTATCCACTTGGGAAGTAAGACCATAACTTATGAGGCATTTTTTAGCCCCAAAAAGTTATGGTATGTGAGATTGTAGCTCATGGCCTACAAACCCCACATTTTACAATGAAATCCTAGCCTCAGGTTTAAGGATGAAGTTTACAATGCCAAATAGGTTTCAACATGCATTTTCTTGGTGGTGTTTCATTTCTATCTTTGCTAATTATTATCTTGATTATTCTAACAATTTCAAGGTTAATAACCTCTGCTTGGCCATTGGCTTGCAAGTGATATGGAGAAGCCTAATTACAATTAACTCTACGAGATTCCAATAAATTCTTAAAAATCTTATAGATAAAATGTGTACCATTATTGGAAATCAAGATCTTAGGGATGCCAAACCTATGGAGTACATTATTGTAAAGAAAGCTTATTGTAGTGGATGTTAAATAGTCTTTAGCAATAGTAGCTTCCACCCACTTCGTGCAATAGTCAATGCATATGATAATATATGTTTTGATATTAGAGGTTGAAGTAATGGAACTAATAAAGTCACTTTCCCATTTGTTAAAGTACTTAAGTGATTAGATCTACTGTTGTTGATCCTCCATCCATGAGAACATAACTCCTTCTATTAGCACTTGTTACAGTGGTGAATGAAGTGTTGAGCATCATTAAACATGATGGACTAAAAATAGTCCATAATCAACAACATTATTGTAGCCCTTTTTCCAATGTAGTGCCCAACACACACACCATGGTATGTGTGGACCAAGATGGTGTCTTGTCTCTCTTCTAGAATATACTACCTCATGAGACCACTTTAATAACCAACTAGGATTTTGCCTAGTATTGAAATCATTATATCTTTCTTTTGTCCCATACAAAATGAGTCTTTTGGATCATCAAGTAATTAAAGATGTCTATGTACCATGGGCAATCTCATCCATTCCAAGTGTTAAAGATAGCCTTACAAACATGGACATCAAAAAATGTATCAAGTATATTTTCCTCTTTGTTGCCAATTCATGGCCTTCATAAATAAACTACAACCATGTTCTTAAATTCCTTATGGTCAATCATCTATAGATCTAACTCTTATAGAAGTATTAGTTATCAAATCATCTACAAACTAACATCTAATTTATTTATGTGGAACCAAATGGCACTATGACTAGTAGAGATGAAAACCTTACCCCCAAACATGTAATCCATAAATTTTTTGACTGTAAAGACAATGGCCATGAGTTATTTATCTATGGTTTTGTAATTGAGTTGTGGTCCTACAGTGCTTTGGCAAGTACAATGAATGTAGTAGGACTTCTTCTAATCATCAAATTGTGTCAAGACTACATCCAATGCAACTTTAGAAGCATCTATCATGATATGAAAGGGTTAAGTCCAGTTAGGACTTTGTAACACTGGGATTTATATTAATCTCTTCTTTAGTCACTGGAAGGTAGTTTTACACTTCTTATTTTGATGAAACAAAACATCTTTATTTGTTAGCTTAAATAATGATCTGACTATTATAGAATAATCTTTAATGAATTTGTGATAATAGCTTATATGACCAAGAAAAGATCACACCTCTTTTACAATTATGGAAATTCATGTCATGTTCTCAATGATGTGGATCTTTTTAGGATCAAATTTTATTTTTCTCCTAGAGAGTTTATGACCAAGGACTACGCCCTTAAACACCATCAGCTCTCTCTTCTTCCAATTCAACTTTAAATTCACCTAACAATAGTAGTTCAAAACAACTTCAAGCTAGTCCAAGGTTTCCTTAAATGTTTATCTGTATGTGGAAAAATTCATTCATGAATATTTTCACACTCTTGCCTATGTAATCCTAGAATACTAACAATACCAACCATTAGAATATGATTGGTGCATTGCACAACTTGAAGGACATGTACTTGAAAGTAAAAGTTTCCCATTGATATATGAAGATAGTCTTAGCCTGATCTTGTGGCACCATGTTGATTTGATTATAATTAGAGTATCCATCTAGGAAACTATAGTACTCTTGGTAGGAAATGTTGTCCAACACTTGGTTCATGAACAACAATGGAAAATGGTCCTTGAACATAGTAGCATTCAGCAACTGGTAGTTGATAAAGACTTTTCATTCATTTTCTTTCTTTGGTATGACTACAATCAAGCTAACCCATTCACTATCTAAAATGGATGCTATGAAACTAACTTGCAATAGATTGATGATCTTCTTCTTCTTCATGTCTCATGTATTAGGATTAATTCTCTATTGAAGTATATGTTAACACCTAATGATTGAGTCCATGTATATGTGATGCTATTAGATGGGAGAGTCAATTCTCATGAGTTCATCATGAGACCACCCAAAGGCTTTTCTCCACTTAGCAAATATCTTTTTTAACTTAATTTTCTAGATGGTTGTCAAGGTGGAATTAATGATGATACGATGATCAGTAATAAGAAACATGTATTCCAAGCCCTCTGGAAGTGGCTTGAGCTCCAATGGTAATGTAGGAACAATTTGGGATTAATCAAGAATTCCCCAAATTTTAGGATCATATTGTACCACCATAGTAATTATCATTATGTTTGTGTCCTTCAAATCGAATGATTCAATATCAAATAATTAGTAGCTTCATGAACTAGATGTTCTTCAAGTTCATCTAGAGAATCAATCACACCTTCTAAGACCTAATTAGTAGCTTCATGAACTAGATGTTCTTCAAGTTAAGTAGTATCTTTAATGATGTAAAGATATTTAATGACACAACAATTATAGTCTTGCTTGTCATACAATTGGAAACAATCACAAGATATCCTTCTGTAATGCATTCTTCCAATCTCATATTTTCTACCATTTTTAAGGTGAAGACATTGAAGTATAACCTAACATTAATGGTGCTTAACGAGGCTATTCTTATAATGACAGAAAAATTGTCTCCCACCTTATTTTTAGGTTTGATCACCAAGAAATTAGTTGAATACAACTAGCACATCAAAGTTATTACATCACTCACCTAACCCATAAGATATGTTTAAGATTAGTCTTCTAGCTTCAAGCAAATATTGGTACATTTAAGAGGAGGAAGTTTCCACTCAAGGAACTACTACATTGAGATGATACTAACTTCTAATAGAGTCGCAAAGAGCTAAACAATAGCCTTTCTCACCAATTTGAAGTTCAACCATAGCGCCACCATGTTTTCATTGCTTTTTAGGTAAATGTCCTTCTTTGATTGCCCTTATAGCTATCTTAGACATGAAAATGGTAATAACACTGCTATCATTAAATACCATCTTGTTAGGATTGCCAAACATTATTAAAGAACTTATCCCTGAGATGGTTAGTTTACCTTTGCAATGTTCAGGGAATAGTACTAGGACCTCTTCAATACTGATCCCTATCTTTTTTAAAGTATTATCCTCTTTATAGAATGAAGAGGATGGTGTGGATCCAATCGCATAACATTCATTTCTACACTTACAATAGAATTTGCAATAATGGAAATTCAAGCCACCATCTACAACTAAACTATTAGGCATTAGGTAATATTATCCAATGGTATACATGGAAGTAAGATTAGCATAATAGGTAACATCACAAAATTTAGTTTACTATAGTTGTAGTTGACTAGGAATCTCTCCCTACATAGGATGAGGAAGGAACAATTGTTATGCTTATTGTTGTTAAGGAGCTTACTGGGTAGCGAAGACAAGTACTTTTGTGAAGTCATTTATGAAAATTGGTAAGTTCTTGCTTAGGCACCTTGAAAGTAAGGATTGGTGGGAAGCACCATCTGTTGTTGCATCAAAATAGAAAGATTCCATGAAGTAGCATCCCAAGGATTTCAAGTTTGCCATTATTGGTACTACTGCATAGGCTATATGTATGCACCTCTAGGATAATACAATTTTCTAAAGTAAGGAGTTTTTCTTGTTTCTCTTCTAATGAACTTGGGATTCAAATGCATCCCAACTTGTCCCATCTCACCAATCATATGAGCCATGACTAGATAATACTTTGAATCATGAGGATTCAAATAATACTTACAAGGATACTTATAACTAGAAGATGATGAAGCTTCATCTAGATCTTTTTTTTTTCTTTTTCTTTTTGCATGTTTGAAATATCAAAGCTTGACCTTACCCTTGTCATTTTTCTTATTCTTGGGGTTTGATGGTGTAATGGATTTTACCACAAATTTAACCATCTTACCCTTAATGTTCTTCAGGATAGTGGTCATCTTCTTATCCATTACATCCCATATGTAGTCCACTTTATTGGACAAGTTTGTCAAGGACTTCTTGGTTTTGACTTGATATTGCACCAAAATGACAATTACATCAAAGGGTTTAGTTGTACCTTTAATGTTTTTACCTCTGTTCAACAAACTAGATCATGATTATGCTCCTTAGCTATCTACCACTTGCCTTTCATGCTAGTAATAGTATTCAGGAGTATATAGATTTGAGTCACAAACTTTTTGTATACATAGCCCATTACATACATGTCCACATTTTCTTGTCTCATGCTTGAGGCCTTCCACAATATGCATTAATTGCTCTCATTGGCTAAAGCCATGGTTTAAACAATAATTGGCAATATTCATGTATCATTCCATGGTAATGTTCAAAGTTTTACAATCTCCTTGTCTCCATTCAACCATCTTTTTCCAAATATTAGAGATGCATGCATACATTTGGAATTATTGTATACGACTTTAACCATGTCTGTCCAATTTTGAATTGATTTAGGAGGTAAGGATTTATACCAAGTTTATGCATTTTCAATGAAGATGCAAGGAAATAACTACAACTTTTGTCAATCATTAATAATCTCTTGAAGATAGCAAGCCTTCTCAAATGCTTGCATGTGGAACAAGGATCATCAATAGTAAGTCCTCTATAAGTTGGAACATCAACCATGTTGATATGTTTGATACAATTATCATAAACATGCTCCTGTGGAATGTAAACAACTTCATTTAGTTCATGATAATCATTCGAATCAAATAGTGGGGCATTCTCATCATTGGATGGTCTTGACAAATGTAAGTGGTAGAATTTAAAGAGTAGGTCTATGCTTTGATTTCTAGCTACACTTTTGTGAAATATACCTAACCATGGATCCTCATGACTCATCGGCTTGTTCCCCTTGTTGTTAGCTTGGTCCTCCTCATCATCTAAGTCATCTAACATGATATTATGTTGTCCTTCTTCCTTGGTCATTTGATCTTAGAGTTATTATCAATCATAATTTATCAAGGCCTCTTTGAGATCATATTACATAGTCATAACTTGTTCCCTTGAGAACTTCCCATTAATATCTCATGACCACCCTTGCTTATCTTGGTGATAAGCCAATATAATTAGTGATAGAGAAGCATGTAACAAATATTTGAATCCAACATGGATCCTTCTTTACTTTGTCACATTCTTTTTGGTGGTGGCCCTTGATGAGGTTTTAGTATTATCCACCATCTTACTTGTGATAGGTACCTACACACAATGCTAACGGATATACTTACTATGATTGAAAAAATGTTAAAATCAATAATCATAAGTTGTCAAGGCAATTCACCAATGTCTTCCTTAGTAATCACGCCAATGATAGGGGTCCTGCTGGCCATGGTCAATGGGTTGGTATTATACAGAATATAGTATGATCCAATTGTTAACTTCTAAAGATAGTATTAATGTAAATTGCAAAGAATACTTGTGTAAATTGTTGCATTCAATAAATATAAAAGAGATATAATACATATCCTACATAAGATACTTGTGTTGCCATGGTTAGATAATAGAGAATATTTAAGATTTTTTTTAATAATTTTTATGTATTTTATAAAGATGATAATAAAATAATAAATAGCACATATGTGTTGTAATCCCTTTAGAGACAAGTGGTAATGCTCACATATGCACACATTCACAAGTTGGAATCCCTTAAGGGACATGTGCAATACCTCATATGGAAAGCATAAAATGACTCCTAGTTATAACCTTGATGAACTAACAGTATGTTGTATAGCTATGACCCCTTCAAATAAGGATGAATTATCATAGGTTAATGAATATGTAAATGAATTAATAACTTGATTAAGGAATATGTATGATAAATGTGAGGTTCGTATTTTTTGTATTTTTTAAGTTTAAGGTATCCAAGTGACAAAACATAGAAAAATTCATGAACTTTATTCGCCATGCATGATCCTAAGTAGCACTTTGATAGAGTCTAACTATACTTGTGAAAGTGATGATTCAGAAACACACAAAACAGGAAGGAAATTATAGTTACCATAACATGAAGGTGCTATTCACACAAAATTTAAGACTAAAAGTCCAAAAGCCTTAAAATAAAGTATAAGATATCAATCTAGGTATTTATAATTTTTGCAATAAAATGGTTTAGGTTTGTTAGCATCTTGGTTTCCACAAAGATTCATCAACACATCCTAATAGTTCTAAGTCATGATCTAGGTCAAGTCAAGCAATAAGGGTGAGGTAGGGGATGTGTCAATACTCCTATGTTGTCACATGAGGTGCATTAACCCCCTGCTCTCTAGATAGCCACCATTGACTGCTAGTTTCGGGTGAGAGCCAACTCCAAGGAAAACATGTCCTAAGGACCATAGGATGATCAAATAGGGTTAGAAACATCCTAAAGGACTTAAAACATGCACACAACCTAGAAGGTAACATAAGAAGTAAGGGTACAAGCCTAGGGAGATTCAAACCTCAATCATAACATGCTAGAACTATAAACATAGGGTATACATGGCACTTCTTAAATTTAGGGCTTACAATTGACATAGAAAACACCACTAGATGACTCATCACTTGCAGATTTGTGTAAAAGATCTTGCTAAATAGAATAATGAGATGTCAAAAACTTTTGATACAAAATGAAAGAAACTACATGCCATGGTGAGAAATCTACAAGAACATGTTGTGAATGAAAATTTTATAGCTCACTATAAAGAACTATTGAATTATATTTTTGGTAAAGGCTGTGAGCTTCAACCTATTAGCATTATGATGTCATCGTTGCTTTTGGCACCTTGCACTTAAGTTTAAGCTTAGATGTAAAAGATTGCCACTAATTGAGAAGCGAAGGAGTCAACTAAAGATGTTTCACCATTGTTTCTAACACTTCTACAGTTCCTAAAGAGTTCACTGTGAAGGACTCTATTCCAAAATTAAACCCTGAATCATGAACAAACATTTTTGATAATTTGATGAAAGGAGATATAGACTTATTTGTTGATTGATTATTCAAGCTATTCAATTTTCTTGTTTATATTTACTTACTTATAGCCTCTTGTGTTAGATGATGAACTTATTTAACTTTTAATTTCCTAATATAAACATGTATTTCTTTTATGTAGTTTAATATTTAATTATATTGTAATATATTTTGAAGGAGATAACTGCCCCTAATAACTCTAGTGATTTTTTCCTTACATTCTAGGAATTATTAAAAAGGACCAAATAATTTATAACATTTGCTTAAAAAAGAAAAGTTGCTTATGATCATCTTATATTCATAATAATATTAGCTTTACTAATTAGAGATATAACTAGTGATTTTTTGATCATACAATACTCATTATGAAATGCATTTTCATAAAGGGAATTATTGATGATGCTTAGAAATTTCTAATTCATGTAATATAGTGGAAACTAGTAATGAAATGTTATTTTTATTTATCACACATTCTATAAATGTCATTAAATTGGTTTTAGATAATAAAGCAACATTGTAATTTTTCATGTTAAGCTTGAGGTGCGGTGTTAAAGATTTGATGTATTTTATCAAGTTTAACATGTTAAAAAATGTCTATATTAATAATATTATTTATGTCTATAGTACATCATCATGGTGTTGGTACTTAATTAGTTAAAGTTTGTTATAAGTAGTTTAGTTGTTTACATTTTCAATTAATGTTAACTATTCGTTGTATCAACCTAATTGTTTTATTTAACCTATATATGTGATGATTTTAATTCTTTTCAAAGTAGAATATAATAACAAAGACACATTGTTCAATATTTTTTTCCTCTATTTATTTTTGTTTATGGTTTAGATGTAATGTATGTAAATGAGACCATAAATACAATAATATTCATGGGTGTTCCGACACTTATGTTTCTTTGTTTATTTTAGGATGGTCATCATCAAAGTATTTCTAGCTTCTTGGACTTAGTAATCTAAGCATCATAAAAGTTAGCAGATGAAAAATTACAAGGGGCATAGCTTGGGTAGGGATAGGATCCTAAATGCTTTATGAATAGTATTATATAATTACATATTGATGAGACGCGAATTGCACAGGCCGCGATATCGCATACACGATATCGCATCCCCTGCAATATCGCGTACCGTCGCCAAATCTATAAATAAGAGGTGGCACTCCCCTCATTTCACATCATAGGCGTAAAGTAGTGAAGCTCTGGCGGATTGATCACCCCAGAGATAGAATATTTTCCATGTGCTCGCAGTAGGAGTCCCCCAAGTGAATGGTTCTTTATTCGAGCAGCTTTGTACCTGAACGTAAGTTGTGTACGGCAATAAAGACGAGCTTTGTGGATAAACC
>MNCI01015627.1:148729-186352 GCA_015680685.1 Gnetum montanum
AGTTGCACAGTTCAGGGTGTGTATGGCAAGTGGGAACGGATGCTGACGCTAGGACTTAGTGCTGTAGTTAGAGTTAGTTTTAGTTTCTCAACCCTTCACCATTTAGCATAGGAGATAAACCGTAAAAGACCAAAAAAATCATATACCTCGGACTTACTTAACCATACACTGTGACAACAACAAGTAAGTCTGGGAAGACAACGAACGATTAACCCCAAGTGTTCCATGGGGCATTTAGGCATTTAGTCTGCGGAGTTCGACCAGATCGCGCGTGCTATGCTTGTTTTGTATGGTTGAGTGTAGGGGTACCTCACCACTCATCACATATGCATAATACAAAATAAAATAAGCATGTTTACTTATTTTTAGTAATCCAAAAAAATAAAATATTCACAATAAACATAATAGGCCAATTAAAACATTTAGGATAATTGGATTTCAATGTTAATCCATTAAATAAATAAAAATACATACCTTTGAAAGTAAATATTAATTAGCAATGGACACAAATTTTAAGCAAGTACACTCCTTTATCCATGATGGTAAAATAGTAGTTGAAAAAGAATTTAATTATATTATTGAATGCTAAGAATTAAAATTAACATATTGAAATATAAGTGATAGCTTTCAAGTCATGGCAATTAAGCAATAATTTTGAAGTTTGTTAAATAATACAAAGAAGATTATCCATTAGTCTACTTAAAAAGTATTAATTAGAAAACCATTAGTTGCAAGGTGACTTTAGTAAAGAAATAATTTAATTCTATTAGTATTTAATTAGTAGAATTAAAAATAACTTATTGAAATGTACATGATAGATTTAAATTAAATAAATGAACTTATGTAAAATCTTATTTTCGTGAGGGTTAACTATTACTTTTAAAGTTTGTTGAATAAATTTTCATCTATTTAGTTAAAAGAAGTAGTAATGAAAGAACCTTACTTGTTTTTATGATTCATTTCAAACCACTCATGATGAATCTAACGAATATGCAACACTAGTATACTTTGTTATTTAGCTAAAACTCAAAAGTAGTAACTTTTAATAAATTTATTTTAACTATGAAGAGTCATAACAATGCAATGCTCAAATTTTAAAATTAAATCTTATGTATGATTAATTCATTGTAAATGTACACGTAAAGGTAGACAATGATAACATTACTTTAAATTATTGAAAAGTATTATGAAAAGCATGCACATTATTAAATAATATTTAATCAATACTTAATTACCAATTTATGAATATGTTAAAAATCATGTTATGTCTCGATCTCAACATTGTACCATTAATCTTGAAATTGTGATTCACAAAGAGGAGGTTTCCTCGTAGCATCAACTTCTGGAAAAAGGATTCAGTGAAGAAAAAGCCCCTTAATCCCGGAATGTGCGAAATGGACATTTGATTGTAAGTTGACTACATTTAAGCTTGATTTACAGAAGCGCAATGCAACAGTGAATTTATTAACTTAAAAAGCCCGGCATAATCATGTGACAAGGACACAGGCTTAACAGACGCGCATCCAAACATCATTCAAACATGTGACAGAAGGGACGGCACTTACGTAGAACATACACTGCTGGACGGACCGAAACCTTTAACTGTTCGTCGTTACGAGGAGGGGAATTGCGAAATAATTTTAGATGGAAAAGAAGACAAATCAAAGCGACCAAGACCAAAGGCGCGCAATTAATAAATGCCGCGGTGAACGGGAATGACGTGACAGTAACACGCAAACGCAAAAAACAGTGGTCGCTCGTACATTTTTAACAGCACGGAAGGAAGGCCTCAGATCGTCAAATACTCCTACTCATACCACTGCTGCAGGAGTTGTGAGCGAAAATACATACCTGAGCTGATATTACAATTACAACCACGCACAAACACAGAAGAAAGCAAAGAGAAGGACGACGACGAAAATTCCGCATAACGACACCGACAACGACAAGGCTCCCGCGCAGCGGATCTCAGGTTTTGGTGTGCACGCGGACGAAGATGCTCACGTTCTTCTCGTACACGATTGTTTTATTTTGTTTTGTTTTGCTGTTTCAATTACAATGTATTTATGTATGTGAGAGAGAGAGAGACTTTGAAAATGAAAATTCGTTCATTCATAACCATAACCAGAGCTGACCAGATCAGCAGCCAGACCAGTACTAGTAGCAACAGTAGCAGTAGCAGTAGCAGCCGGCAGGAAGACTAAGGCTGGTTCTGTCTGAACACACGCTTACAGCTCTATCGCTCTCTCTGGATTCTGCCTTGGTCTGCATTGCATTGCCCTCTTTTCTCTTCTTTTCTTCCTTTTTTCTGCAAGGGCGGCCCGCATAGGTGAGCTTAGTGGGGTACAGAGCGATTTTGTCATCAGCAGCACCAGAAAGTAGTGGCAACAGCAGCGGCGCAACAACAACGACCACGACGAAGAAAAAGAAAGAAGAAGAGGAAGAAGAAGAAGAGAGATTGGTGACAGGTCGACGGATCGATCTGAGAGTTTTTGTTGTTGATGTTCTTGCGTAAGCCGCTATAGTTGCAGCGGGAGTAGCAGGTTCGGCCCACCAGTGGTAGCCACATCCGTCATCATCGTATCGCGTAGAGGATTGCGTCTGCTGGTAAAAGCAAACTGTCTGTTTGCTTGCTTCTTTGCTTGTGTTAGGATTGGAAGGCTTTTTTGTGGCTGATCGCTTTTTGCTTTTCTTTTGGTTTTGCTGCTTTCTTCTTTTTCGTTTCTTTTTTGTGATCTTCTGCTGCTGCTGCTTATTGCCTGCGAAGAGCTTCTGCACGTGTTTGAGTGGTTGCGAATTGGCGGCAAAGTCGGAAGAGCCGGGAATTCGAGCATGGAGCAGAGCTCGTCTTCGTCGTCGTCCTCCCCAACAGCAGAGGCCGTCAAGCAGATGCTCGCTTTTATCGAGGAGAATGGTGAACATCTCAACTCTTGCATTGCCGTTTTTAGGGAAACGGGTCTTGTTTCCCAGATTTGCCCCCGCCAAAGGGTTTGCTTTTTGTTGTTAAGGGAAATTTCCTTTTGTTCCCCAATGCAGCACTAAGCAATTCTAATCGCCCCGGAAATTTTGCACATTGAAATAGATCACGAGTTGCTTCTTCGCAACTCAGGGTTCACTTGTTTATATTTGATGCTTGAGTCTTGAATGCCTATTTAAATAATCAAAAGGTTTCAATTTGCCATGGTTTGACGATTGCGGTTTCCTTGCAAATGGATTTTCGCGATTCCGGATTGGTCACTCCATTAAACAACTTCTTCAGCGGATGAAGCGATGAAGAAAACTTTTCAGGTAAATACTTTCCATTCAATATCTAAGTATGGACTCTGTTTTAGAAATACGGAAAATACCATTATAGTAATCTAGCGAAAATTTTTCAGGTAAATACTTTTCCTTAAATATCTCAGTATGCGCGTTGTTTCCGAAACACTGAAAATACCATTCTAATAATGTACATGCCTTTGTTCCTGACCCCACAACTATTGGGATTAATTCCCTTTCCGTAAATAAACGGAGACCGATGATAAAATCTCATTTGCAATGTATGGTACAGGCTTATACGTAATGTTATCTATTCTATCTTCGTTGTAGTTGCTATGACCTATATCATAATATGCACTGTCATCGTTTTTCCAACAGTCCTGCTTGCTAAGTTTGCTAAAACAGCAACAGGAATTTATAGGAAGCATAGTGACTTGATGCTTTTCTGATTCAGTTATCCATATTTAGAAATTACTTCCTACAAGTTGTTTACGGTTTTAAGCCAAAATTTTATAGTTACGTTTATCAACCTTTATCTGTTTTATTCAACTTTTGCTACTTTTCATCGCGTTCATGACCTGCAAAAAATATATATTACAATGTTTTGGTGAACTTGATCTATGCATTAAAGCTAGTGCAGTAAGGAAATCTCTTTTGAAAGCTCATTTTGGCAAGATTTTAATTTTTAAACCTTTTTAACATATAAAATCATCCTTTTTTGTGTAACAAAAAAAAAAAAACCCTTCTTTTTGTCTAATTTTGAAAATTACATTTATTTGAAAGCATAATATACTTTAAACATCTCTTACCATGAACCATAATGGAGTGACCGAGGTTGGATGTTATTGGACATCAATATCTACCGTTCAAATATGATGTTTTACTGATTTGTATGAATGTGTTGGTGGACGAAATGAACAATCATCAGCTATTCAATCTATTAAAGAAGAAGAAAGAATTAACAATGAGGTGTTGGCCTGGTGGTAAGACTCTTAATTTGAAAACATCAAGTCACAGATTTGATTCCAGTGGGCAATGCTGAGTTGTAAAGTTCTAATTAGACTATATATCTTGGGGTGAACCTATATCACAATTATTTTGGGAAAAAATCTATTAAAGAATCAATGTCATCTTTTCGAAAAATCTGTGAATTGCATTTTGAAACAGTCTGCATGAGGCCTTTTTGGCTTCCTTCAATTTCAACAAAATGTTTGCTTATCCTTGTGATGGATTCATGTTCTATTAGTATTATAAGGACCATTGATTGGATAATTGATTGCCATCTTTTTGTTATTTTCATAGCATTATTTAGTTCTCTTCCATAACACATTTTATAGTTTGCGTTACATCTCTGCCATATTACATTTTAACTGTTTTGTGAACAAGTAAATTAATTTCATTTGTTCTTCTAAATGCTAATGTTGGTAAATTTTTCTGCTTTTGTAGTTGAATTTTGTAAAATTAGGTAGCTTGGTTGGGAGGCTCATTGACATGAAATTTTAAAGTTTATTGGAGTAAAGAATACAAGCATCATTATCTTTCACAACCAAACACATTTGATGAAGGCATCTTTAGACTGTTCTTGCCGGTTTTAAGATAAATTTTTTGAATTCTTACTATAGCCAAAGTCAAGAATGACCAAGTGGATGCTAATGCATGCTCGAACTTGGAGGAGCTATTTTGCTTGATCTATATTTTCAATAGCTTTCACTGCTATAACAAATGCTGCCAATCTGTTGACCTAGCTGTCAAACCTTGATAAGAATTTGGCAGAGCATAGGATCTTGCATTCCTTTGGGCAGGGGTAATCATTACATGAAGGATCTACTGTATGTCCTCGAGGTTAGGGTTAAGAACATATCTACAAAAAGTATTATTAATCTTTTCTAGTTTGCGATGTATGCGTCATCCTTATTGATTACTTAGTGTTATGCGTAGATGATGCCAAAACAAGTAACACACCTTATGAAATATCATGTCCCGGAAGGCAGATAAACAAAGCATAAATAATGTTAAGTGTAGTGTCAATAAGCTATGGTTTGCCCAATACTGATGTCTTGACCCACATGATACTTAATAGCTAATTAAAGATTCATAATTAATTAATGATAAATCATTCTATATTAGAACCAAAGTTTACCAACTTTGCAATTAGTCAGAACTTGTGATGACTAGTTGTGCTTGAAAAATTGTGCTATGATCAAAATATATTATTCAGGATTTCTTTTTTAATCTGACTTTTTCTTTCAACTTGGCCGACTTGCCAAGTTTGTCTAACCTGAATTTAATGATGGTCTCCTGAATTTAATGATGGTCTGACTCATTTTCTGATTAGTTAAACACTGGCCAGAACAAGTTTTAAGATTTAGGTAATAACACCACAGCCACTATGGATGTTTTTTTAACTACTAGCTAAGATGAATTTTAACCTCATTAAAATGTTCTATGATACAATGATCCTGACAAAATTGAGACACATTGAAGAGATTCTTGGAGAATAATTTGGTTCAATAGTGAAATCCACTATTGTATCAATGATACACTAACTGGAACAGATGCCATAAAAATTTGTAATTCATTGTAAATGTTAAAAATAGTTATACCTTGGAATGATTTTGGGTCCTATGTCATTGTTGTAATGTAGAATTGGGCAAAGCATTGTTAACATATTAGTTGGACAGATGAGTTTTTATTTTAATTTTTTAAAAGCAAGGTAAACCTAGATCTATAGTGGCTGGGGCACATGTAACACCCATTCATAGGGAGCAAGAGTTAATACCCAAAGCCCCCTAGAAAGAAAGCTAGTTGAAAAAATTAAAACGAGATCAATAACGCCTAGATCTAGCTCAAAAACAGGTCAATTAATATTAATTTAAGAATCAAGAGATAATTTTAAAAAGAAATTGACGTAGTAAAATATTTGTGCAAGATTCATTAGATAAAAAAAATCAAACTTTTTATTATTCAACCCAAAAAGAAATAATTTGATCAGGATCATTTGCTCATTTGAAAACCAAAGAAATGACCACATAAGCAGATAAATTAATAATCTCATATTTGTTCAATCACATAATAATATTTTATGATTTCCAGCCACACACAAAAACAAGATCTGAATTTAACTCTTGTAACCATTTTACCAGTAATCATTTAATCAGGAAATTCATATATTCAATAGCAGAGAATAGATAGATCACAACCATAAAGTAACATCCTAGGTTTTCCCCCACTCCATAAACTTATAGAAACACATTAAAATCAGACTTGAGAAGGTATAGGAAAAAAAGTGTAATTCAAGATTCAGATCCAAGATTTATGCATTCAAAAGGGAGGGTTCATCAACCAGATTCCAACCAAAATCCTAAAATTGAACAATTTTAAAGCATTCACAATTATCGATGGGCCCAAGGATACTCTCGTTTTCTATCGGTGGTATTAATCCTCACATCAGGGATCCATAGCCCCTGTTGGCAATCCTTTGCCAGAAATGCCCCAAATCGTTATGGGTGTTTTTGAATCGTTACAGAAACAACTCTCATCCAAGTCATTTAGATATGAGAGTGCAGAGGACAGGTGGAGAGATCCAAAGAAAAGGTAATAAATGATTTAAAAAAAAAATACAACAACAATCTTGATATTTTCCCATCGTCTTATGATCCTTGAAAGGTCATCACGTGACCTTTCTACAGCCATGGAGAGGGTACTTATACTCTACTATTTTAAACTAAAAAAAGCAATGCATCACATTTAGATAAAATAAAATATAAAGGTACAGTATTTGCACAAAGTATCCCTGATTCATGGGTCAGGTTCCTCTAGCTTGATTCATAGGTCAAGTTCCTTAATATGAGCATTCATTTGCATCTCAACATACCTGTTTTAGCTCTTGAGGCACACCTTAGAGCATTGTCCTCTGTTTCTCAGCATCTTTGTTGATATAGAATAGAAAATATTTTGTTTTCCCATATATCATTTATTATTATTATTATTCTAAAACATTCCCAGCATGTATTTTAAATCATATTGCTCATGCATAAAGTATTTAAACATTTAATCATAATACATATAAAAATATGGTTAACAAATTTATTACTATTCCAATTAGCCTTTTCCACCAAAGCATACACACAACTTGTCAACAAAACATGTGGACAAACACACAAAAGACTATTACAATCATTAACTTAAAAACTGAAGGAGAAGTGGTTCGTTATAATCTGACACAAGCAAACAAAAACAATCATTACAACTTTAGACACAAGGGATCTTTCTTAACAAAGGGCAAATAGTGGATCTTCCATGAGTATCTTGACCTAAGAGATCAAAAGATTAAAACAAAACCAGTCAAAGAAGGCACTCACTACAAACCTTTTACTTTTTCTTTCTTCTGCATTGGAACCAACATAGATAACCATTTGACAACCAAACCAAAGCTCTCTGCAAAAAATGAATGGGGATGATAATTTTATTCTAAATCAACACACACTCAACCAAAGCTTGCTGTAAAATGAGATGAGGGTTCCACTATTCACCAGAAAAGAAAAGCCTATTACGCTCAACCCAAAATGCATATAAAATCGATGAGAGAAGGGATGAAATTTTTCGTGTTTTCCATTTTGTTTTTGGATTCAGCCGAGCTTGAATAATATCATTGGGAAAAGAGCTCCATAATTTCCTATTCATGATTTTTTGAACCTTCTGCCAAATGCTTCTTACCCATGGATATTTTAAAAAACAATGGTATAATGATTTTGATGATATCCCACATAGCATGCCAATATCATTTGCACTTAAACCCTTGTGATGCAATAAAACCTTCATTGGAAGTAAAAAAATTGACATTTAGAAATGAACATCTTATGTTTTTGAAATACTAATATCTCTCCTCCAGGATTCATGAAGTTTATCCTTATGAGTTTGGGCTAAAGATGAATAACTATATGCAATTTTTTAGGCACTTGAATCTCCCCAAAAAACATGACCATTCTCCACCTTAATGTTAACTAGAAACCAACTTTTTAATTTTTCAAAATCCCTGTAGATAGGACTTGCTTTAGTAACAACTGCTGCATTGTGAAAAAATTCATGATCTAAATATTTTGCATGCATCACCTGGACTGAAGGTTTATCTTCAACATAAAGTTGCTAGATAAGTTTTCCAAGAAGAGCATAATTCAAATGCTGCAAATGTCGCAAACGTCAAACTCTTTCTTCAATAGGCTGACATAAAACATCCCATAAGAGGGAATCAAACATCCTCTGCTTAGTGTTGGACCACAAAAATCTTTTCTCCAATTGATCAAGAAGATTTAGGATTAAGTTGGGAGCCTTATAGCATGAAAACAAGTACAATGGTAACACTTGGAAAACTGAATGCAGGAGTTGGAGCCTTCTGGCTTAAGACAATAATTTCTCCTTCTATCTAGAAAGTCTGTAAGAAACCTTATGTACCACCTCATTCCAAATAGAAACATTCGTTTGACCTAAAAAATAAAGGAATATCTAAATATTTAGTAGGAAGCTTATCCTTTTGACGCTGTATCATATTGCAAAAAGATTGAAAAATAAGTTTAGGAGTCTCAAAATTATAAATTGTTTCTTTTTTTAATAAAATTATTCTGTAATCTAGAGGCCTATGCAAACTGACTCAAGCAAAGAAAGATATTGCTAAGAGTCTTCTTTGATCCTTATAAGAAAAGAAAAGTATCATTCATAAATTGTGAATGGGTAAATTCAGGACAACCAAAAGCTGGTGTGATGCCTTTAATAAGACCAAATTTTTGATGTTACAATAGAAAAGCTCCCAAACCTTCCATGGCAATGATAAATAAATAAGGGAAAATAAGATCTTCTTGATGAAGCCCATTTTTTGCATGTATATCACCTACTTGTGATCTATTTAGCAACAAGGAAAAACGAGAACCTTTGTAGCACTGTGCTAATTTTATTAGCCAGTGGTCTGGGAAAACAAATTTTTTAAGCATTGCATCCACGTAGGTCCAGGAAATTTTATCATAGGCTTTACTAATGTCCTATTTTAAAGCAACACTAGAATTGTTTTGGTAGTGAACAGAATGAAGAATTTCGAGTAAGAAGCACTTGGTTTAGAATATGCCTACATAAAATAAAACCTGCTTGCTTAGGAGCAACAATGTAATGCAAACTATGACTAATTTGATTAGCCAAAAATTTGGAGATAATCTTATATAAAGTAGTCCACAGGCTTATAGTTCTAAAATCTTTGATACTAAAAGCTTCATTTTTTTAGGAAGTAGAGAAATCCAAGCGATATTTAACTTATGGAGAACAAACTCTATTTGCCAAAATTCAAAAATAATATCACAAACATCTTTTCCAACAACATCCCAATATTCTTTGAAAAAACCAACTGGAAATCCATCAGCGCCGGGAGCCTTAGTATTGGCCGTATAGTATCAATTGGAAATCCATTATCACCAGGAGCCTTATTATTGGCCATATTATTAACTGTAGCAAATACCTCCTCTGCTGAAGGTGGAGCATTGAGAATACGAATGGTAGCAAGAGAGAGAAACATCCAAAGAACCAATAACTTTACCGACGAAAGAGTGGTCAATCTCAACCCCAACTCCCAAAAAGTTATGATAGAACTTAACTGCAATTTTGGCAATCTCTATTGAATCATTGTTAAAATGACCATCTTCCTTTTCCAAATGCACAATTTGAGACTTGGCAAACCAAAAAAAGCATACTGATGGAAAAAATGAATATTAGAACACCTTCTTCAACCTCTTAAGCTTCGATCTTTGCTGTCAATATTGATATTTACCTTTTTGTATATTATTAAACATGCAAAGCAAATCCCATTCCTACTTCTGTTTAATCTCAGACCAACCAAAAAAATCAATAATCTCAGACCAACCAAAAAAATCAATCTCCTGCTGGATTGTATCAATTTGAGATAAGCATTCCGTTTTCTTTCTAGTTCATTGAAAAGGATTTTTCTTATGCCACTCAATGATTGCCAAATAGAGCCTCCGCAACTATTGGAAGACTTTATATCGAATTTTTCCTGAAGAAAATCATTCCAGCATAAAATAACAATGTCTTGCCTGTGAGTTAGGTTCCAACAATTTTCCCAATGAAAAGGAGGTTTAGAGCTAACAACATCAGTATAAAGTAATAACAGGCCAATGATTAGAAACAGTATGAGGCAACCTTTTAATTGTGACCAGAGAAAAAGTTTAGCCCATAACATGGAAGATAAAATCCTTTCCAACTTACAAGAAACACTATTTGGACTAGCTCTTTGATTAGTCCATGTAAAACAACAGCTTGGGATGGGGAAATTATAAAGGTTCATATTCTTAACAGCTTTTGTAGAGGGTTCCAATGCCTGTTTTGTTTCTCTTTGGGATGAAGCTTCGAATTAAAGTCCCTAGCAATTATAAAAGGATTTGAAATCTTTTTGGAGAAGGAAAGGAGCTTGTTAGTAGAAAGGACCATGATTATAAGCTTTTGGTGGTCAACACACACACACAAATCCATGAGGGAGCCCCTGCAATGCGAATAGATATAGAGTGAAAGTTAGACCACGAAAGAGATACTAAAAATGCTGTCTCCAAACAATCTATAAGCCTACAGTTTTGCCAATAGTAGGTGAAAACAAAGGCACATCTAGGAAAGAGCTTTTGAATAAAAGGCACACTCTTAACATGATTTAGCTTTGTCTCTTGAAGATGGAGAAAATCCCCCTTTTTAGAAAACCACCGAAATTCGATGGTTTCTTGGTGAGAGGGTGTAAGAACCCCTCACATTTTATGTGATAATCTTCTTGCAGAGTTATAGGATGAGGCTCCTCAATGCTGTTTTTTGTAGAATTAGATTTTAATTGATGCAGCTTTTGTGCAAAATTGGTAGTTTGTTGCTTGGAAAACTTTGGCTTGTACCGAGTAACTAGTTGCATGTTTAGAGCAAAGGCTACCATTTGATGTGGGACTTCTTGAGGGTAAGAGACTTTCAAGCAACTTTGAAGGCAATAGCTTTGGATGTGCTTTCTTGGTCCCATCCATAACTTATTGAATCAAAGTAATTGTAGATTGAAGTGAATTAGGAGACAAAGTCATCGAGGGTTTAGATGAATTCTTACTTTCTTTTTGAACCTTTGGTCCATCAACATTTGATTCAACACAATGCGCATATACCTTGCTCCATTCCACCAGAAAGAAAGTGATAAAGGACTAAAGGGTTTAGGGTTTATAAACGTACAAATCATCTAGTTATGTCTCTGATAGCCCTTTCTTTTTAGAAAAAGAACCAAACCCCATGGCTCCAAAAGATTGCAATGCAAAAATATTCCAAAGATCAAAATCCAAAATAGGGACTAAAGCCTGACGAGAAGCAAAACCTATAAAATCCTTTTTATTTAAACAAAAGCATCCAAGATGCTAAGAATGAAAAAGCTATCCATCAACCTTAAAATAATCAATCTTCTCCAAAATATGGGATCATGCAGAAGCAGAAAAACAATTGAAAAGCCAACTATTTTCTGCAAGTTGAACAATTTTTATATGAGCCTTTCATGCTTGGACCATTTGTTGGACCTACAAGAATGACATCTTCATGTCCATCCATCCTACAAAAGCTCTATCTTGTAGAATATTCCTTTGATGGTGCATGTTTCCAGGCCTGTTTACCCCGATTTACTTGTTAGAAGTTATTATTAGCATTGCTTTTATCTTCCAATCCTCAATCATCATTTCCTGCTGATTTGAAATCTATACCACGATGATCTGCATCATCTATTGACCTGACAAAAATGCATCAACACCCTAGTCCTTTTTAGAAGCACTTTGTTTGCACCGTTATTTTTATTGATTTTATCATTGTTCAATACTAGGAGCATGATTAATTTAAACGAGGTTCAATATATGCAAACTTTGTCCTTTGGAATTCATTTTTTAGGGATGAAGGGTGCTTCCTGAGTTTATTTAATAAGTTAAAAATCATGCTTCTTGAAAGGCAGAGGTACCTGCAAGTTACCACAAAATTTGTCATGTTTCAAAGAAATGGTCATTTTTGTTACTATGCATTCACTAAGTGTTTAAGGTATTTATCCTGCAGCAAAAAAATGCATGATCACCTAAACTTATGTTATGTACGATATTTATCTCATCTTTCTTTTGCAGACCATGCACCAAGGATATCCAGAACAAACTTTAGAAAGGTTCTTAAAAGCTAGAGAAGGAAATGTTTGCAAAGCAAACAAAATGGTTAGGCTTTTCTACAATAAATGTTTGATTTTTAATAAATTTCTACATGAACTGGACATTAGCATAATTTAGTATGATAAATTAACATCTACTGTTTCCTGAAGAATTGTTTCTTTAATATTTGTTTTCAGATATTAGAATGTCTGAAATGGAGAGTTCAAAATGATATTGATAACATCCTTGCGGTATGGCTCCTTATTCATTCAGGGATTATTTCTTGTTTTTGACTTTTTAATATTATCTGCATACAACTCTTTATTTTCATTCACCATACTTTTTTTTTTCCAAAAAGAATTTTGTGATGTATATTTTGGTTTTTAAAAGGATACAGGTGATGTAGGACCTCTTTTTAACCAACCTCTAATTTTATGCTACAAATTTGTTCGCCCCAAAGTTTTGGAACATGGGGCTAAACTTACACTAGCAACTAATAAGGATGCAACTTATTATAGTGGTGGGTTGATTATAGGGTCTACATAACCTCTTAGATTCAGTGACCTTAACATGTTGTTGATGACATGGGACTTTTCTGGTCCTCAAAATAATAATGATTAATGTATCAATTGTGTATTATCCATCTTTACCAGTACTATGATACCTCAAGGAGAAGCATAGCCAAAGGTGGTGACTATCATTTTCAATCATCTAATAAGCAGAAATTAACAAATAGTCATGTGAGACACTTGTTTCAAGTTTTGTTTACAAGCAGCACCAATGGATGTGGTTGAATGTAATCTTAATCCTTCACTATGTTTTCGTCAAATAAAATTCCTTAATTTATAGATGTTTCATACAATGACTAGGAAGAAAAATTATGTAAGTTTAAACAACTGTGCCAATGCAATATGGTATTGCATTCCCATATTGAGGGCCATCCAAGTTGAAGAATTTGGTCACTATCTGGCTATGAGTTGGGTTATCTTCATGTTTTATGCTACAAGAACAAGGCTTGGCTTAATAATCTTTTTTGGACTGCACCTTGATATACCCCTAAGATAGGTGATTGGGGATCGTATGTGATGTGGGTACACACTTACACATGGTGCTTGCATTATTGAAAACCTTTGTATGTTATACAACTCAATCTCCTTGGGTCTAGTGGCTTAGTATATTGAGCCTAAGTAAAAATATGTATGGGTAGGATCATGATGAGGACGTCACCTAACCCTTCATGTAATCCTCATCACATTGTTTTGTGAATGTGTCTTCTTGTATGTGATGCCTTTATGTCTTGTGGAGTTTGGGATGCGTTTTGGACATTTTGGAGCTTTTGGGAGCTTTTTGGAGGTATTTGGGACTTCAACTTGGATGGTAGATTGTTGGTGGGCAAATCTGGAAAGGCGTCTTCTAGGTTTGAAAGACATCTTTTCCAGATGAAAGACGTCTTTTGCACATGACCAACTTTCAGCCAAGATGACTTCTGGAGCTTAAAGACATCTTCTCTACAGTAGTTTTAGCTTAGGAGAGGCATCTTCTTTGGTGGACTCCAACAGATATTAATTTGTATTTTGAATGCTGGGAGGATGAAAGGTCACACCAAGAAGCTATTAATAAGTATCCAAGGCCCAAGTGTGGTGAAGAGTTGAGAAAGAGAGATTTGAGAGGTCTCTTGAGAGTTTGTGCAAGGGAATTTGAGTGACAAGCAAAGGAGAGCACTTGAGAGAGAGATTAGGAGAATCTCCTATAACTATCTTGTCTTGAGCTTTTGATGCATTGAGTCATGATTGTTATTCTAAGTAGGATGACCTTAATTCATGAGGGCATGGTGCCTTCTAGCTTGTGAACGGTCATTAATCATGACATTGTTAAAGGTGGGAGAGATGATGAGGGCATCACCAAACCCTTTATGTAATTCTCAATGCATTGTTTTGTGTGTGTTACCTTTATATCTTGTGGAGTTTGGGATGCATTCTGGATGTTCTAGGGCCTTTGGGAGCTTGTTGGAGGCATTTAGGACTTCAACTTGGATGGAAGATGGTTGGTGGGCAGACTTGGAATGATGTCTTCTAGGCATGAAAGATGTCTTCCAAGATTGAAAGATGTCTTTTGCACATGACCAACTTTCAGCCAAGACATCTTCTCGAGTCCAAAGATGTCTTTTCTGCAGCAATTTCAGCTTAGGAAAGACATCTTCTCCTCTCTAAAAACTTCTTCTTTAGTGGACTCCAACGAATATTAATTTGTATTTTGAAGGCTGGGAAAATAAAAGGTCACACCAAGAATGTAATGAACCACTTCTCCTTTAGTTTTTGCATTAATGATTGTAATAGTCTTTTTGTGTGTTTGTGTACATGTTTTGTTGTGAGGTTGTGGTTGTGCTTTTCTTGGACTATGATGGAAGTGGCTGATTGGCATAGTAATAAATT
The DNA here is from genome assembly GCA_015680685.1 of Gnetum montanum. Classification (NCBI taxonomy): domain Eukaryota; kingdom Viridiplantae; phylum Streptophyta; class Gnetopsida; order Gnetales; family Gnetaceae; genus Gnetum; species Gnetum montanum. Next base: position 163,605 of record MNCI01015627.1, read on the forward strand.
TGTTGGCTTGATTTTTATATATATCATGATTATACTTAATGCATAAGAAATAGGCTCCAAAATACATGCTGGGAATGTTTTAAAAATAATAATAAATATATGGGACAACAAAACATTTTCTGTTCTGAGAAACAAAAGAAAAAGACAGGACAAGACTCTAAGGTGTGCCTCAAGAGGTAAAACATGTATGTTAAGATATAAATGATTTAAAAAGGAAATGCAAAAGAATGCTCATTACTAATGCTCATTACTGAGGAACTTGACCTATGAATCAAGTTGGAGGAACTTGACCCATGAATCAGGGATATTGTGTGCTAATACCATAGTTTTGTATTCTATTTTTATAAGCATATTAAATATTTCCTCTAATTGTGATGCATTGATTTTTGTAGTTTAAAATAGTAGAGTACAAGTGCCCCCTCCATGGAAAAGGTTACGTGATGACCTTTCAAGGCTCATAAGATAATGGAAAAATTCACATTGCTGATGGCCTGAAAAAGAAGGTGTTTTATTTGATTAAGTATCATAAACTTGCCCTTATCATGAGTTTGTTTTGGAAACACTTTCCTTGCATCTTATGACAATCGTAAAGGTTACAAAGATGGATATTATGCTTGAATGTTTTATAATTATCAAGAGAAATTGAACCTGAGCTCTAGCAAAATCTGAATTCTGAAATATCAAAAATTGTTGATTTAGGAATTGAACCTGCAATGTGTGAATATACACATATTTTATTGATTTTTTGATAGTGATCATGGAAAGAATTGAACTCATGACTCACTGGTGCGAGGGAAAAAAAGGAACTTTAAAAAGAAAAGAAAAGAAAAGAACAGTTTCCAAGAAAGAGTCCATTACAAGAAACAACCCATTATCTTTTATTTCACCAAGAAATAAGGAGAGGAAGAGAGGAAAAAAAAAACACACACACAAGGCAAAAGTAGCTGAACAGGATAAATAAAAAGAATATAATAGTAGAAAGTGTGGTTGGGAAGGGAGAGAAGACTCTGGCTGCTATAGGAGATAGCAAAAAGAAAGAAAACTAGTGCTACATAGCAATCCAACATTCTGATAATTTCGTGTAGTAAGCAAGAAATTTAGGTAAGGAGGTAAAATGATCCATCTCTGTTATGTTTGATAATGGCCAGCAAGGGTCGATTTTCTCAACTTCTTTTCTTGCTTGCTTAATCACCTTCACAATGCTTCTATGATATTATCAAGATTGTTGTTGGAAGCTTGGATTGTTGAATCCTTTATTTTTTTTCTGGATCTCCCCACATTTTCTCTGCACTCTTACACCTAAATAACTTGGATGAGAGTTGTTTCTATAATGATTTAGACCCATAATGATTTGGGGCATTTTTGGCAAAAGATTGTCAACAAGGGCCAAGGATCCCTGATATGAGGATTGGTACCGTCAGCAGAAAGTGAGAGTATCATTGTGCTCATGGATAATTGTGAATGTTAGAATTGTTGAATTCTTGGGTTTTGGCTGGAATTTGGTTGATGAACCCTTCCACTTTGAATGCATAAATCTTGGATTTGAACTTTGATTTATATTTTTATACTTTCTCAAGTCTACCTTTGATATCTTTCTATAAGTTTGATGAAGTGGGGGAAAACCTAGGGCGTTAATTTATAGTTGTGATTTATCTATTCTTTGTTGTTGAACATATGAATTGCTTGATTAAATGATTAATGGTATGATGGTTACAAAAGTTAAATTTAGATGATCTTATTTCATGAGTGTTGTTGGAAAATATGAAATATTATTATGCCATTGATCAAGTCTAAGATTATTGATGTATCTGCCTTTTGTGGTCATTTTTCTTTGGTTTACAAATGTGTAGATGATCTTGATTAGGTATTTCTTTCTAGGTTGAATAAAAAAAAAAGAGTTTGATTTTTTTCAAATCCGATGAATCTTGCATAGATTTTTATTGTGGCAATTTCTTTTCAAAATTATCTCTCAATTCTTAAATTAATATTGATTGACATGTCATAGAGCTAGATCTTGGGATTGCTGATTTTCTTTTAATTTTATATGTTAATGTTAGTTTGATTGTCTTAGAAAGAAAGTGGCCTTTGCATTTTCTTCTTTCAACTAGCTTATTTGGGGGCTTCAGGTGTTAGCTTGTGCTCTTTAGGAATGGGTGTTACAAAGAAGCTATAAATAAGTATCCAAGGCCTAAGTTTGGGCAAGAGTTGAGAAAGAGAAATTTCAAAGGTCTCTTGAGAGCTTATGCAAGGGGATTTGAGTGACAAGCAAGGGAGAGCACTTGAGAGAGATTAGGAGAATGCCTTATAAATATCTTGTCTTGAGCTTTGGCTCCATTGTGAGCAATTGAGGATTGAGGGGACATGTGTAGACTCTAAGATCCTTGGAAGAGGTGTGATTTGAGCTTGGCTCCTCATCTTTGATGTATTTGTCTACATTTTGATAGTTGTTTTAATAAAAGGGAGAACTTTCTCCAATTCCTTTTGTTGTTCTTATTTTTTAAGCTTTATTTACTTAGGAAGCTTATGGAATGGGTTCCTTTTTAGGTATATTGAGGTAGATCCTTATTAGATCATACTTATAAAGATCAGATTGGATCACAGATTGTTTTTGCATTCATAATATTCCAAATTGCAGATTGCTATTCAAAATCATGTGGAATTAAAATATGCAAAAGCATTAAAAAATATAGAATTTTTAATTATTTTCAAAGATATATGCAATTAAGAAGACAAAAAATTGAAACTATTAGTTTGCTAGCCACCTTGATAGTAGGGGAACTTCCGCCTATTGGCAATTGGGTGTTGGCTGTGCGGGGCTCATCTTGGCCTCCTTTTGATCCGATGGCTAGGAAAATCTTCACAGAAGATGCACAGGGTTTTCTTGTGGTTGATGAGCCATGACGAGTTGGTAGGCCAATTGAACAAGCAATGAGGTTTAAAAAGACATAGCTTGACATTAACCTCGGGTCTCAAATGACCCTCATGAAGATTCTCTCCTGGAATTGCAAGGGCTAGGGTACCCCCTAGAAAAGGAGTACCCTTAAAGAAATGGTGTTGGAAGAAGTCTCTTTGGTGGTGTGCCTACAACAGACCAAGCTAGATACCATCAATTGTGATACGTTGCGATGGCAAGGCTGATTTTGTTATTTTGTGAGCTGTAGAGGATGGGTTGGAGAGTTGTCTACCCTTTCCCAATCCCCTTTTGATGTGTGGGATAACTCGACTTGGAGCCTCATTGTATTCATCCATCAAGTAGGGCTATTGGTCACAAACTTCTACGGACCTCATTGTTAGGGTGATAGACTTCAAGAACTTCTTAGGATTGCAAGGCACATTATGGATCATAGATTGTGGTTACTCATCGGAGATTTTAACAAGCAATTGCATGCTTGGAAAAAGTTAGGCACTGACATCGACTCCCCTCCTAGAAGTCATGAGTTTTTGCAATTCCTGTAGTTTCATGACCTTGTCGATCTTGATATTCATGGTTGCCAATTTACCTAGAGTAAAAGGCGGAAGGGCCATGATCGTGTCATGTCACATATTGATAGGTTCTAGGTTAGTGTTGAGATTCTCATAAGCCATGAGGTTTTGGTCTAGGGTTGTGAGAGGCAAGCTTTTGATCATTGTGCCCTTGTTTGCTTGATTCTTCCTCCTTGTAGGCTTGCTCTAGACCCATTTAGGTTTGAATGTGCTTGGCTCTCCAAGGGGTGGTTACACAAGTTGGTTGATGAAATTTGGGCCACATACCCCTCCTCTTACATTGACCCTAGGGGCTTTGTTAAGTAGGGTCTTATCTATCTCCAAAAATAGATTAAAAGCCTACAAGCCTCTCAGACGTATTTGTTTCAAGGAACCTAGGCTATGCTTCAACAATAGTTATTTGAAGTTCAGTCAAGGTCGGAGAACGGGGAGTGTTTGGAGGAGGAGGAGCATAATTTGATGGTGGAGCTTCAATCCTTGGCTGAGGAAGAAGAGCAATATTGGAAGGAAAGATTTAGAGTGCGTTGGCTTAAGGAGGGAGATAGGAATACCTGGTTCTTTTTTGCTGCAGCCAAAGTGAACAATCAAAGCAAGAAAATTCATAGGTCCAAAAAAGTTAATGATGATGTGGACAATGTGCCTTTCACTGTCCCTATCACCATGACGGTGCTGTCCCAAGCGATGTTATCTCTCAAGGCTGCTAGAGCCCTTGGCCTTGATGGATGGCCCATCAAATTCTTCTAGTAGTTTTTTGATGCCTTGGGGTAGAACATGTTGGATGCCTTCAATTTGATGTTGAAATGGGGGTAAGTTTGACAGGAGATCAATTGCTCTTGGATTGTCCTACTGCCTAAGGTTCCTAATCCAACCATGTCGGCTTATTACAGACCGATTGGTGTCTATAACATCTTGATCAAAATCTTCACAAAGGTTTTGGTTTGTCATCTTTAGCCTCTAAGGCCCATCCTAGTGGCCCTCCACCAAGTTGGCTTTGTGAAGGGTAGGTTCATCCAAGACCAAGTTATACTGTTATTGGAAGTCATGCACTCCATCAAATAGGCCAAGTTTCCTAGTATATGCATCAAGCTAGATATTGCCAAAGCCTATGATACGGTTCAATGGAATGCTCTCTGGGATGTCATACTCAAGAAAGGGATTCACCCACATTTTGTTGCTCTTTGCATTAATATTCAAGAAATGGGTGTCTACTCCCTTGATTTGTTCGAATGGCTGTGGGGGTTTTCCTTCCCCACCAGGGGGTTACATCAAGGTGATCCTTTGTCCCCTTATTTATTATTATCATGGATACCATGAAATCTTACTATAGGGAGGAGGGGGTTAGAGGGCTGAACATCGAAGGTACCACTTGTATCATAGAACACTATGTGGATGACATTATCCTTGTGATTCAGGCTGCTATGCCTCTGGCGTTGGCAATCGATTGTGCCCTAGACTGTCGGGCTTAGGAAATTGGATTACAACCAAACTGAGAGAAGTTGGTTGTACATTTCTTCACCACTAAAGTATCGATCCAACAGTTGGTGTGTTAGGACCCAGGGATCTTGCTAGGTTCAGGGAATGATTCCTATGTGGTATTCCTATGTTTGCCTGGAATGGACTTTCAACTTGGACTCACTTCATCGAGCATCTCTAGTCTCGGGTTGGACATTGGACCGTCTAGTTCTTGACATGAAGAGGTAAGCTCCTTTTGACTACCTTTGTTCTATTAGCTATTACCCAATATGTGGCCTTGGTTGCCACCCGGTTGATGGGGGTGATCACCAAAGTCAATCAGATCATTAGAAGCTTTGTTTGGTTTGGTGGCAAAGGGGGTAATTGTTTGTATCTTGTTTGTTGGATTACAGTGGCCAAGCACAAGCTTGTATGGGGCTTGGGTGTGTTAAAATTTGAAGATGTCCTCCTCATGGAACATCAAAATGTCATCAATCGGCTTATGTAGGACCAAGGGAGTCAGCTACAATGGGCACACATTATGGCCAACAAGTATCTGCCTTGGGTGGTGGTGTCTAGAGAACTCCCATATCTGGTAGAAGTTGTGTGCCCATGCCCATAAACTTATCTAGGAAGGGATGATGGGGTTACAAACCATAGACATGATTAAATTCAAATATCTTGCACATGGCGTATGGTGGTGCATGTTGAAGGGGCGACTATTAGAAAAACTTAAATGCTTCACTTGGCTTTTGACCCATGGTGTGTTGTTAGTACGAATGGGGCTCAAAGTGTAGTGGGTGATTAATGTTGACAGCTGTCTCATATGTGGTGCATGCAAGGAGTCCACATCACACCTCTTTCTGCATTGTCTGTACGTCATTCTTGTGTGGGCAGATGTAGCTATTTCTTCAACCGTGCGGGCTTTTGGTGACTCCTTGGATATGACGGTGCTGCGGTGTATTTGGAAGGCCCACAATGCTAAGATTTTTTGATTTGCGCCACTTATCTTCCTCTTGCATATGGCCTTCCTCGCGTGCAGGCTGTGGACAGAAGCCCTTGCTGCCATGGGCGTAACCTCGACTTATGAACCTGAGGTGGAGGGTTTCCACCAGAACTATGGGTTATGGGCTATAGTGACATGGATGGGGTGGGTAGACCTCTTGCCACTAATGGTGGGTGAACCAAACTTGCTAGATGCAAGTTTCTTATTGAGGCGGATTTGGCGGACTACCTTGGGGGTGCCAGCAGTGGGCAAGGTGGTCTTATTGACTAGGCAGGGCCTACAAGATGTTGAGGGCTTCTTCCTGGGCCTTGTTCTAAAGACTGCTAGTGTGCAAGTCTTGTTGTTTGTGTTGCCTCCTCTATGGTAGGAGGTGGCCGAGCTTGTTGATCGCTATTTCGTTCAATTTGGAAATGTTTGGAAATTGCAGGTGGTTGATTTCACCTTCCTGCGGTGCATACAGATGGCAAGACCGGTGAACATCCTTAAGTTCTTTCTAGTGTCTCTTCATTGTGTGTAGAGGGGGTGGCTTTCTGGGCTCATCTTGGCATTGTGGCAGGTTACGTAGCCTAGGGCTCTGCTGCCCTGGCTTGTACAGTTTACTTGTGTACAGTTGATGGTGTCCTTTAGAGTGGGCTTCCTCTTCCTCTACCCTTGTGCTAAGGGTTTCAGGCGAGTCTACTTTTGCACCTTCTTGGGGTGTAGGTGAGCAGCCCCTCCTTTGGAGCTTGAGACCTTGCATTTGGAGCTTCTTGCTGGATTTGAGGAGAAACTCCACCAAACGGTGGTGGATACTGAGGCTAGGGTGTATGGGAGGAGGAGTGGGTGTTGTGGGAGGTAGTGCTTCTATAGCAAGCCTTGGACATTCAGGCCAAGGCACAGGTGGAACGACTACGACACAGGAAGGAGGTCGAAGAGCAACACAAATAGCAAGAGTGGCATGGCACCACTATGTGGTATGAAGGGGAAGAGGAGCTAAGGTGGTACGTTCAGTTGGAGCTTCTTAGGCAGGAGGAACAGAGAATGATCCAAGTTGAGGAGGTAGAGGAACAAAGGATTTGGGCACTCCTGGAAGAGCAACAGATGAAAGCTCAATTAGATCGATCACATGAATTGGATGCTAGGTGCTGGCTCCAAATGGGATGTCGTCCCTATATGATCATGAACAATAGGAGCATGGCCTGGACCACCTTGCATTGTTACATTCGTGTCGTTGCCTCAAATTTCACCTTGACAGGATGAAAAGTAGGCCTTCTGAGGAGAGGTAGAGGAAGGAAGAGGAGTTCTTGAAGTTCTAGGAGGCTGCCACCTTTGTAACTTCCCAACATCAGCAGGTGGTCATGGATAAGGTCCACTCTTGGTTGCGGCCAGGGTGTGCCTGCTCTTGGCTGCCTAACCATGATTGAGGGGCCTTTGCATTCTATGGTTGGCCCTTTGTTTTCTTTGTTGGGATCCTATGCTGTTTTTGTTTGTTGTTATGCCTCCTTACTGGCTGGTCTCTTGGCTGCCCCAGTAGGATAGCTTTTCTGCAATGGGCACCACTTGAGTGTGCCATTCTGATTCTTTTTTGGATTTTTGGTTCCACTTGTGCTAGGGAGGGTCTTTTGGCCCTGCCCTATGGTTGTACATATATTTACTTTCTTTAATTTAACCCGACTCTTTTTCAAAATATAGACACACACAATATCCAACTTTAAAATAGAAATTTCTAAACATATTAATATTACAACATTGCATTAAGCATGAATGTCAACATAAATTCATTGCTTGTACTCCCATATATATTACAAAAAGTTTCAGATCTAAGTTACATTGCAATATCTAATATTCAACATCAACAAAAACAAATGAGCTGAAGAATGTTTGAAATCAGTTGTTGAAGTGATTCAGAATGAGTTGAAGAATGTTTTGTTGAGCTCCCCAAGAATGTGTTGTGCTCCAAATGCACTGCTCCTTGTAGACAAATGTACACTCAATTGCTGAAAACCTTTAAGCTGCCGATGACACATATCTAGAATGTTTAATGCTCAATTTGTCTACTTTTATAGCTATATGCAGACACAAATTTTGTTATTCGGTGATGGTTTAATATTTAGAGAAATGTTAAATGTTAAACAAGTATAAAGTTCTAATTGGTATTTTTAAAGATTTTGGAATTGTTGGGAATTGCTTGGAATCATGTGGAATTGCGATCCAAAATTACCCGAATTTGTTCAGAATTGCGATTTTGAGCTAGATCATGATCCAGAACTGACCCAGATTGCAATTGTTTGGATTGCGATCCAGAATTATTTTGATTGCGATCTTGTTCCGATCTTCATAAGTATGGGTAGAATTGAATAATGGTGTTCATCTCCATTCCAAGGTAAGGTTTATAGTAAAAAGCAAATGCAACCCATCCATTCACTAGGATGAATTATTATTATTAATTTTTTTTTAAAAAATTTCCCTAAAGATGTTACATGAACACCAACCGAATGCATCATTCAGCTAATTATGAATTGTGAATTTAGATGAATTGCTTATCCTAGGGTTTAAAGGGCTTCTAATCATAGTTCATATGAGTTTATTTTAAGGAAAGTAAGTAAAGATACCTAATCTTTTTGTTTTTTTTTTGCCAAAATAAAAGAACATAATTGATATTAAAGAAATGGGGTTTGTATATTGAAACAAGAAGAAATGAATAATAATTTGCTTGAATAAATGAAAGTCAAACTATAACAAAATTTACAATGCATTTAATGAGCATTAAAAGACCTACTCCAAGAAACTTTAAGGCTTCCAAAAGCAACTATCTGTAACTTACAACTGAAACTGTGCATTGCAAGTTTTTAGATGTCATTAAAGAAACTAACATATTAAACAATGGAGAGTTATCTTAGTTATCAGTTGTACTATGAATCTAAGTAATCATTGGAGCTTGAAGCTAAAAGGAAGGGTAAGCGGATGATTGCTATTACTTTTTCTTTTTGTGAATAGAGTTTACATGTAGTAGAGTTCCAACTAAGCTTATACATAGAGTTTACCTGTAGGAGAGTTACAACACGTGTTTGTTTTTCATTTTTGTCAAAGAGAGGGTTGTTGCTATCTTACACTACTGATCATAGCTGAAGGTGGACATAAGCTCATATGGGATGGAAATTAACCACTATTTCCTCCATTTTAAGGCATCCTAATTTTTGGCAAACAAAATCTAAAGGCAGGGGAAATGAGTACCTAAAGTAGATAAAAATTAACACAGGAGAAAAAGAAAAACACAATCATTCGATATCACCGTTAAAACTCAGAGATTGTGTTTAGCAAGGATTTGGTTTTCATTTTTCCCTTACCAGCAACAACAATGGAAAGGAAGAAAAAGAAATGAACCTGAAAATGCTTCATCGGATCATAGATGTGTTTGACAAGAAAATTAAAATCTATACACGAGCCTAGATTCACGGACCCATATTTTTTTCATGTACGAACAAGAATTAGATCAGGTACTGGAAAGAACAATTGTGTAAAAAGGGGATCCAAAATCTCATTTTCTATTATTAATATTATTGGCAAGAACAAAGCTGAGATTTCAAAGGTGTTTGCTGATGGTAGAACAAAACAGAGGAAATAAGAAAGCAACATTTAAAATAGCATTGTTTTTAGCTAGAAATTATCATAATTCAAAAACTAAAATCTGATTTTTGAGCAAACAGAGAAATAATTTTTAGGTAATCGTTGTGCCAAATGGGAACATAAAAAATAAAATACAATAAAATTAACCAAGTGACAAATGTATTGCAATTCAAGCACAACTTCTATGATAGATTAACATGGTTCCAAACTATTCCAACCTCACAAATTGATTTCCAGCCTCTTGTTTTTACAAGGATGGAAATGTGGGCTTGAACAAAGGATTATTTATCGATGGATTGGGTCCTGACAGCTCTCTTAACAAATTACCAAAATTGACTAAGAAAATGCTCAACAAAACAAAGCATGTGTAGTTCACTTTTCATCATAAGGATGCAACCAATCATCAATATGCATAATTTCTTTTAAAAGTTGTAACGGATGGTCAGCGGTCCCTTTGGTCTCATGACTATCACTTACCAAGTACCTTCAACCTTATAACATCTTGTAGCCGACAAAAGAAGAACACTGTAGTTGGATAAAATGTTGGGGTTAACACCATCAAGGACTTTCAAAGGCTAAGCCCTTGTAGCCCACACAAGAGATCACCAGCTGGATAGAGTGATGGTGTTTATACAAACTCGTAACACCAAGTGCACATGACAGAAAAATCCAACTCATGAGCCTGATGCATTTATGCCCAAGAAACAAATTTTCTACTTATAAAATTAGTTATGCATGATGCAGAAAACAAATTCATGATTCTTAATTCACAAAGAACCCATGCGTCCAGCACAGACAACTTTCAACTTGTACTAGCTAAACATAAACAGCCATCAAAATGAACACAGGTTTGGAATGCACACTGCTATAATTTGTTTGATTTAACTTGGAGAAGAAAAAATGTACTTTAAGCTTGGGTTGATGTTCAGCCAACAGTCTCAAAAAAATCAGGTCAGAGAACGATTAAAAATCAGCTATGAGTGTCCAACACAGGTCAAATTCAGCCAGAATATCCTTTAAAAACAGCCCCAACTGTAGCTAGCAGCAGTGCCTTAACCAAGGAACAACCCAATAAAAGAAGTGCTCTAAATTCTGCCCGCAAAAGGCAACCTAATATTAGTCAACGAACAACCTTACACTTCTTCTCTGTCCCTTTTCTTTTGTTCCTCAAACTAGCATCCTCTCTTCCCCTCTTGGCAAAAAGGTAAAAGCAAGAGTAAAACCTCCACTATTTATAGGATGAAGGGGACCCCAAGGCTTGAGCAAGACTTGTGAACAAAAGTTTATACAACGGGCAAAGACTAGATAATCCATCTAATACAAATCTCTCTTTTTTATTCATCTCTCTTTTTTATTCACGGCATGATGACTAGTTGACTTGGACAAGCAAGGTCATGGGTGAGTGGCCAAGTACGATAATGACAACACCTAAGAAAGCCACATGTCCCTATTAAATGAAGCATTTGTCTTTTTGTAGTCATTAATATAAAGTAGGAGCATTACCAAAAAGCAACATCAAGCTCGCATGTTCATCCTATTGATTTTTCTTATTGACTTGTCACTTGTGGCCTACTTTTTAAACTTTTCTTAAAGTCACTTTTGACTTTACAATGGCTTATAATTTATCTTTGGCTTGTTGTCTATTTTTCACAATTTTCATTTTTTGGCTACATTAAACTTTTTACAGATTTAATATTTTCAACATATTGAACTGGTTAAAACAAAGCATGAACATGTTATAGTCACCTAGGTAAAAATTAATATTTTAATTAAAACAAAGAAAATATGACATTGCAAGGTACTTTTTAAACTGTATATTAAAATCCTAAAATTTGAGATTCAAATTAAGAAACTAATTATAGATCTATATTATACATGTGAATTTGAGTTGGTTGGTCCTCCAAATTTGAGCACAATTTGACAACTTTATATTTTTGATGTCATGCATTAATTAAATTACACTATAAATTAAAAATTCTAACAAAATTCCAAAATAAACCAAGGATCCTATTAATATAATTTTGCCTGATCATTTCTTAAAAAAAAAAAACCATGGATCCTATTTTTATTAGTTTCAAAGTATTATTTTAAAATAATATTAGACGTTATCATACTCATTTATTAATAAAAATAGAATTTTTTCTTAAAGTAATAAATAATCAGAAAGAAATTGCGAATAAATAATAAATTTACTTAAATCACCCAATCAAAGATTAAATAATAACTTATAAGCATTATATATTGTTAAATATTTATAAGCTTCAAAACAAGTTTAAGTTTTAAATAGAGTATGAACGTTACATGTACCAATGTGGCGCACTATAGGTGAACATTGAGTTAAACGGTTAGAATGGCTTGTTTATAACCCTCAGATTTTAAGTGAATAAGTGTAACTCAAGGGCATGGTAAAAACACATATTCTGGTTGGTTTCACAGAGATAGCTGGTCATAGAAACTATCATCAAATCACCTTCCTACCTAATTAGGTTACACCAAATTTACTGTATAAAGGCTTCAATTATTTTTAATTTGAATTATTATTAGGCTTTAGGTTTTTATCAGTAGGATACCCCTCATCTTTTTCAAGACCTTGCCTTGGCAGGATGAGCATGAGCATTGAGCCTTTGGGTGATTCCTTTTTAGGAGGATTTGGGTTTTTCCAATTTTAGCTTAAAACTGTCTAAATTTGAAAAATGGAATACTTTATCAAATTTCCAACTTTGGAAAAATGAAAATCAATATCAATTTGATATTTAAATACATAAGATTGTTTGTTTTAGGATTCCATATGTATGTATAGTTTTCTCCAGGATGGATACCGAAGGCCTTGTTTAATTGGTTGATTGTTTGGGGACAGTTTTGTTTGATTTTTTGATAATACTTTGACAAATATATAAGTTAATGTTATGTTTCACTTCTTTTATCATAAGGTAAATGTTAAGATTTTTGTAGCATTTTATTTGAAAGGATGAATGCAACTACAATCTTCAAACTAGAGAAATAAAAGGATGTGAAATTAATGCTTTCTTGAAGCACTTTTGTAATGTCTTTGACTTTACAGAAGCCTATAGAGCCCAAGGAAGTTTATAATGCAGTACGTGATTCTCAGCTTATGGGAATGACTGGATACTGCAAGCAGGTAAATGGTTTTCCATTAGTGTTTGATGCAAAAAGGAGCATGTGTGTCACAGGCATTTGTAAAAGCATATAGCTAATTTATTATACTGTTATTTTTTATTTTTAAAGCACATCTAATTTAGCAACAAACTTTTAACCTCTATTTTGGAGGTGCTTATTTATGAACTCATAACCAAATCATTCTCACCGAACCAACGAAACATAGTCATATTATTTTCTACATGAATGTTCAAACTTGGATCTCTTATACATAAATTAAATGTCTTGGCATTGAACTATCATAAAATATTATACAGGTGTAGGCAATATTGTCCATTTTATTATCTCTTCCAAATCACATGATACTTTTAGGACGTGTAATAAACCTGTTGGGAATTTAAGGTTTGTAGCTTATATCTAAGGACTTTTATAATTTCTTGGACATGTCTATATCTTAAATATGATGGATCAAGTAAATTAAGAGATGTAGCTCTCATCTTCAACTCCAAGGAAGGCCTGCAACACATGCTTACTGTTTTGGATGATTTTGGCCAACATTTAGGAATGAAAGTTATGTGCAAAAAACCAAAATTATGGTGTGTGGTACTAGGAATAATGATTACTCTTTCACTATTGGAAAGGACTTAGTAAATGTGACACCAACTTATAGATACCTGGTCCAGATCTTTTTCACAATGATGGTTGGGAGATTGCATTAAATAGAGGATTGCAAGTGGATTGAGAGTGTTATTTGATCTAAAAAGCAAATGTCAGAAGGAAACTATCTTAGTTTAGGAAATAAAAAAATAGCTATTTTGTTCTATTATGCAGCCAACTTTTTTGTATGGGTGTGCAATGTGGGGTCTTGGACTTGCTAGCAAATATTGTAAGAAAATAGAAGAAGTTTAGAGACATTTTGTAGTAGAAGCATTTCTGGTTAAAAGGTAGGTACACCACTATTTTCTGCTTTTGAAATAGAGATGATGCCTTTAGAGATAGAAGCTCTTGATCAATTCACAATATACTTCATAGTCTCTCTTGTAGCACAATAGCTAAATTTTGGAAGGAAGTCTTGGTTGCTACACAATAGAAAAGGTGATTCCACAAGGGAATGATCTGGCTTAAAAATGGAATATTGAGATGGATATTCTTCATTGTGATATAAGGCAGCTCAGTAAAAGTATCACAAACAAGTCCCTTTTACGGTTATAATTGGAAGCGATAGTTTCAATAAAACAATTAGCAGATCAGATCTGAAAATACACTAGAGAAGTTTTGGAAAAATTATTAGAACGCTGTAGATTTGAATAAAACGTTAAAGGCAGAAAATATCACGCTGTAGCAGATCAAATAGATGCTGTAAATCACTGAGAAACCGTTGTAAACTCCAGCAAATGTTTGCTGTAAAAGTAGAGTGAAAACAGCGAAAGAAAATAGCACAAGAACACAGAGATTTACATGGTTCGGGCCTTTTTTACCCTACCTCCACAACAATGCTGATTTGCCTTCTATTCTGCTCAAATCTTAAGGACACAAGTCATCCTTATAGCTTTCCCAAGCATCCAATCTGTTACTCCAACAGATCTTAGATCTCAGACTCTCATCTCCAAGGTAAAACCTCAATACAATGCTTCCACATCAAAAAAACACACAATTAAAGGCTACCCCAAGCCTTCTATTCCTAAGGAAACATTAGGACCAAACCCCAATCCTAACACATGTGGGATAAACATCACTTTACAAACTAACCCCTTTATATTATTTAAAATGCAACATCCTTTTAAAAAACATAAAAGGAAATACAACAAATAATACTAATGTAGTTTTCATTTTTCCAACATTTACACATATGGAGTAACCCAACATGAATGAAACAATTCTACTTGGACAACATTAGAGCAAGCATCAACAGAAAAGTAGTTTATTTATCTGCTCCTATATCCTATTAGCTACAATGTGAAAATAGTCGAGCAAGATTGGGCTTTTATTATCCTATAATTGAAAAAGTTAGATGGGTCCATATTCCAATAGAAGATAGAACTTGCTGTTTATGTAATCAAAGAGCAATTGAAGATTAGCATCACATATTCTTGGAATGGCTTGTTCTTGTGCAAAGTCGTCACAAATGTCAAATTATAGCTAATAGTTTAACTGAGCTTTTTGAAATATCACCAAGAAAACTTGGTAACTTTATTTATAAAGTGTTTGCTACACATTCTATGTATATATCTTCTGTCCAATAGATGCTAACGGTCTCCGGACGTAATAGAAAGCATTTCAATTTTAATAGATCTCAATTCTGCTCTTGAAGAATGAGACATTGGTATAGGCAAATCTTACTAATGCCTTGATGATGATCTTGGATCATTTGAAATTTTAGCTATAATAGACCATTAAAAGATTGTTAAATTTTATGAAGAAACTATTAAGTTTCAAGGTGGTATAAAGCTTTTCTTCAAAATTTATAATAATTCAAGTTACTAGCATAATTATTTTGTGAACCTTTACTTGATTCTTCCATTTGGTTCTAGTTAGATAAGTAAACAAATGTGGGAAGGAGCCTTGCAAGAATTGATAAGCATTTAGAAGGTTGGAAAGCTAAAATGTTAGTCATAGGTTGGAAGATTGTAGTATACCAAGTCTACCCTTGAATCACTCTTGTTTTATCCCAAAGGGAGGCTTTTTAGGATTGGTTGTAAAGATGAAAGCTTGTAAATACATTCCTAAAATCATTGGGTCTTTGCTTTTATATTGTGCTAGAGTTTCACCTCTTTTCAGTGCTCCTCTACTATTGTGCTTTGATTTTTTTTCTTATTTTAAATAGATTTTATTTTTCGGGTTCAACTTCCCACTTTTGTTATACCCAATGCAATATTTTAAGGCATCTTAGCTAACTCCATTTGATTGGGTCAAGGCTAGGATGATGATGATGATGATTTTTAAGATACCTAAAATTGATTTTTTTATACTAATAAGGGGGCTGCATGGGGAGTAGATGCCCACTATATGTTGTAGTTTTGATAACTATGGTGGGGCACTTGGTTATATCATTGTTAACTAGAAGGCAAATTCTTTTCCATGGGAGGAAATTGAACATACAACTTGATACTAAGCTTGATTCTTAGTTTAGTGGGTATATGGGGATAGTGCTTTTTAGGAAAAGTAAAGGTACTCTTTTGAAAAAAAAATAGCAGTAAAACAAAATAAATAAAAACTAAATCAAAAGAATTAGTTAAAAAAATATAAAAGTTTAGCTGTCGTTAGCTAAATCAACGACAGCTCGACCGGGCACATGAGCACAGTGCCCGTCAGTGGCTTAGGGGGGGACGCTGCCCATACAACATCTTGGGCATAAGCTGTGAGAGCTCCTGGGGGGAGCTCAGGTGACATATCCGACGCATGTCTGCGCGCTTCCATCCGGATGCTGGGGACTCTTCGGTTGATCGGAGTAGGCGAGAGTCTGTCATGCAGGGCATCCAGCAGGCAGCTAACTTCATGGACACTGAAGAGCATCGCAACGCCCTTGATTTGCTCAATGAGCTTGAGCGGCCGCAGTGCACCTGTCGCCGTCTGCTGACCCGCCCGTAGGGCCCCCCCCTCCCCCGTTGGGTGCGCAATGCTCTCTGTTTTCTCTGCCCCCCCCTCTTGTGGGTTGATGGTGGGGGGCGGCGGTTGGTCGTTGGGGGTTTTCTGTTTGTTGGGGGGGGCGCACCCCCGCTTTTTTGGTCCTTGAGGGGTACGCCCCCCCCGGTTGTTGGTTTTTGAGTTGGGGTCAAGGGGGGGTGCCGAGGCTCCCGACACCCCACCCCCCCTCCCCCCCACCCCTTTTTTTTTTCTTTTTCCGGTGGGCCATCCCTGATGACCCTTAAACTGTATACTTGTGTACTATACTTCTTGGTAATACAATCCCAAACATTCTTTCAAAAAAAAAAATTATAAAAGTTTCAAGAAGGAAAAAGAAACTAATAGTATAATGATATAGCAGTCATAATTGAACTTACAACTTCTAACACATAAGGTAACAAGTTTGTAAATAAACATTGAATATACTACAAACCATTTAGGAAAAAAAAGAAAAAAAATTAAAAAGAGAAAAGATTAAACAAGGTAAGGTTTTCAAGCAAATTTCTAGATTGCTTAATTTTTATTAAAATATACCATCACGCTAATGATTAAAATAACATTGATTTTGATTAACATTATTATAATGAATTCTAATTCAAGACCTTATCTAATTTTTCTATCTACAAAGTTACCTATTACACAAATAACTTCACTATTATCTATTAACCACTTATAATTTCTAGAAGCGTTATCATTGTCTATGCATTCTACAAGAGGTTGATAATAATTTATTGTAGTAACGAGTTTTTTATGGAGAGTAGCATGCCACTAGTAGAAACAAGATGAAAATGGGAGAAAACTAAAGATTTAGGCTAATGTTACAAACTCTTCTACTTAGGAAAAGAAAATCACCAAAATGGAGTAGGCATCATCATTGATCAATCTGTCAAAGTTAAAGTGGTACAAGTATATCACCATGGCGATCAAATTATGGACATTAAACTATGGACATTAAACTTGTGCTTGAAATGATATCATTAACATCATCAATGTATATGCTTCACAAATTGGCCTAGAAAATTTCATCTAGCAAGATTTTTGGGATTCTATGGATTTGGTTGTTTAAGAAATTTCCCAACAAGAAAGCATATCCATTGAAGGGGATTTTAATGGTTATGTTGGATCTATGAAAATGAGATATGATAGGATTCATGGAGGACATGGATTTGGAGAGTGCAGTGGTATTGGAGATTCACAATAGCAATTTGCAAGTGCCTATGATCTTGCAATTGCAAATACTTATTTAAAGAGGAGGACAAAACATTTAATTACATATAAGAATGGTATAGATAAAACACAAATTGATTATTTCTTATTGTGCAAAAGAGATTGGGCCATGTGCAAAGACTACAAGGTCATATCTAGAGAGTGCCTTGCAACTTAGCATTGATTAATGGTCATGGACTTATTTATACAAAACTTTAAAGGTAGCATGGGAAAACGGACTAAATGCATACAATGGTGGAATTGACCAAAAAGTCCCTCATTTCAAAATTTTCTCTACTTAGGATCAATTTTCCAATTAGATGATGAAATTGATAAAGGTATTAGAAATTGAATTGAGGAAGGGTGGTCAAAATTGAGAGAGGCTAGTGGTATTTTATATGCTGAAAGAATACCAATAAAATTGAAGGGAAAACGATATAGGATAACAATAAGCCGTGCTATCTTATATGATGCTGGATGTTGAGTAATACAAAAGAGGCATGAACAACAAATTAGTGTCGTAGAAATGCAAATGCTTAGATGGATGTTGAATGTTTCATGAAGAGATAAATTATATAATACAGACATTAGAGGAAGCTTTGGAGTGACTTCTATTTTAGATAAGTTATAAGAATGATAGATTAGATGGTTTGAATATGTGCAAAAAAGGTTTGATAATGAGCCTATAAAGAAAGGTTGCTACATCATTGTTTCAGGAAAGCTGTTGAAAGGAAGACCAAATAAGATGTGGGAAAAAAACAATCAAAAATGATTTGAAGAAATTGCAAATAAGCAAAGATATAGTTCTCCATAGAGGGGAATGGCAAAAAAGATCTCATGTAGTAGACCACCTTTTGTTGGGACAAGCTTAGAATGATGATGCAAATCCTAAGTCAAAAGACCGTAAAAGGACTAATTCCACAAGCTTCCTAAGCAATTTAAGCTTAGAAAATGAGAGCAACACAAGGAATTGGAGAAAATTATTCATTTTATGAAAAAAGCTCTTACAATTTAGAGAAAATACATCAAAGATGAGGAGCCAAGCTCAACTCCCATCTCTCCCAAGGATCTTAGAGGCCACATGTCTCTTGCAATCCTCAATTGCTCACCATAGAGTCAAAGCTCAAGACAAGACACTTATAAGAGATTCTCCTAATCTCTCTCAAGTTCTACTCTTTGCCTCTCACTCAAATTCCCTTGCACAAGCTCTCTTCTTACACAAGCTCTTAAGAGACCTCTCAAATGTCTCACTTTCAATTCTTGCCCAAACTTAGGCCTTGGACACTTATTTATAGCTCCTTGGTGTGACCTTTTCTCTTCTCAGCATTTAAAATACGAATTAATATCCATTGGAGTTTGCCAAAGAAGACATCTTTTGAGTTGGAAGATGTCTTTCTTGAGAGTGGAATCATGCACAAGAAGATGTCATTGTGACGTAGAAGACATCTTTCCCAAGAACCTATCAAGCATAGAAGATGTCTTTCATCCTGGGAAGACATCTTTTATCTAGCAAAGATGTTTTTCAAGCTTGGAATACATCTTTCCAGTTTTAGCCCAAAACAACAAGATGTCCTTGCTGAAGACCCAAATGCCTCTACCAGCTTCCAGCAGTCCTGGAACATCTTGAATTCCTCCTAAACCTCACAAGACAGAAAGGCAACACACATAAGAAGACCCACACACAAAACAATGCATTGAGGATTACTTGAAGGGTTGGGTGATGTCTTGATTAGATGATGATGAGTAGAATGCCACTGGTATGCTCATTGTTTTGTTAAGCAAGAGGTTGCTAGTTTGAGTTACACTTGATGCATCATTATGTTCCTTTATTAGTCTTCTAATATATCATGTTGGTTATGTAACACCCATCCGTAGGAAGCAAGAGTTGAAACTTAATGCTCATAACAAGCTGGCTGAAAATGCAAGGGCTTGATGAATTATCAGAAATTCAACTTGCATATAGACCAACATGGACAACTATCATTAAAATAATGCATATAAAAAAATTATATGATGCAAAGAATAACCCAAGGATCTGGCAAGAAGAGAATGCCAATATAATGGTTGACATCTCTTAATACACTGCATCCAAGGTGCACCACAAATGTGAAAACATCTAAAACTTAAAATTGTATATGCAGCCATCTAGCTTAGCAAAACCCCAATTAATTCAATTGCTATTATGCACATCCAATATGTAATCTGTCATATGGGAGTCAAACTGAAGGAAAACATATTATTCATGGACTTGGAAAATTGCAAATTGAAATCCAAAATAGTACATCAATCTCTGCATTTATTTACAATATCATTGCCAATGATACAATATCTAGGGTTGAGCAAACAAAAAAAATCAGAAACTAGATTGTACACATTACTAAACTTGTTCACATAAACATTTGGACATCAAGCACAAGAATCTTGAAAACGTAATTTGCAAATCAAATTACTGAAACTCTTAACAAAAGAATTAGACACAACTATGTTTAGTGGCAATCAACAAACCATAATGAATAATCAATTTTTAGTTTAACCATTGCTGATAAAAAAGGACAACCAAGAAAACCAAATAGTGACAACAAAAACCTCTTCAAAATTCCTTTGATAGAATGTACAAGTCTGATTTTCTCTTTATTTACTGATCAGATAGACTTATCCAACCAAACAATTGGCCACAAGAAATGTATAAATGAATGATACCAAATCCATTCAATTGCACAATAGAACTGTTTTATCTTGTTTTAGCAACCCTCTCACAAAATCATTTTAATAACTTTTGTAACCTGAAATAATAAAGTGCACACCACTAACATTTAATCAAACTATCATAATAGAAAATAGAGAAAGCACCTACATTTAACAGGCATAATTTAACATCATTAACATTTAATAATCATAAATTAGCATCCTAGGCTTCCCCCACTCCATGGGACTTGTGGAAAGATAACAAAATCAGACTTGGGAAGGTACACAAATAAGAATCAAAATTCAATCCAAGGATTAAGCATTCTAAAGGGATCTTAATCCAATTTTTCAGCCAAAAACCAAGAATTCAACAATTCTGTAAATTTTAGAAAATCATAAAATAGACATGGGCCCAAGGATACTCTCACGTTTTGCCGACAGTACCAATCCTCATATAATGGATCTTTGGCCCCTGTTTGCAAATCATTACGCCAATATGCTCCAAATCATTATGGGTGTTTCTGAATTGCTACAGAAACAACTTTTACCCAAGTCATTTAGGCTTGAGAGTGCGGAGGATGGGTGGAGAGATCCATCAACTAAATTAAGGATTCAACAGTCCAAAGTCTCAACAACAAATTTTGTCAATATTGATTCTAACATAAAATCATATTCAACACAAAGAAAGGAGAAGTGCTGAGATATTGAGATTGTCAGCCAATGCTGTCCATCACACATAGCAAGAGAATGATTCATCTTGCCTGCTTGCTTAGAATTCTAGCTTACCAAGAATAGTTAATTACAATATTTGATTGTTGCTCAGCTCAAATCTCTCTTTTATTTGTTATCTTCTATAGCAGCCATAATGTTCCCTTGTTGCTATTCTTCTTCTTTCGTAGCCACAACCTTCTCATGTTGGTGTTTATTGGTTGTTTCAGCCACCATCTTCTTTTGTTGTTCTTCTTCTTCTCTTTCAGCCATTCTTCTTGTTATTGTTCATTTGTTGTTCCAACCATAGTCTTGTTTTGCTGTTGTTCATTTCCAGCCACCTCCTTTGTGATTCAGCTCTTCTTCCCTCTCCTATGTGCACACAGACACTCCATTTTTTTCTGCTTTTGCTGCTGTTCATTTCCAACCACCTCCCTTGTGATTCAGCGTTCTTCCTTTTTCTCTTTTGTTTCTTCCTAACCCTTTTTATTCACATCAGTTTTGGTTTCACATCCAGTTTCTCTAATGTAAGTGAACCTTTACTAAAAATGGTTCTCCTTCTCTTTTTCTCTTCTTTTTAAATAAATAAATCCTTTTTCTGCACCACCTAGTCATGAGTTGAATTCTTTCCAGGATCACTCTAAAAAAATTAATAAAAGTATGTTCTAAGAGGTTGCAGGTTCAATTCCCCAAGTTGTAACTTTTTATATTTTGAAATTCTAATTCTACCAAGTCTCAGGTTCAATTCCTCTTGATCTCACATAACAACAAACTGACAAACATAAAATATTCAAACATAGTATCCACCTTTGTTCCTTCTTTCTTCAGCACCATGCCACCTCTAAATATATCAACAATAAATATGTAGCTGTGCTTTATTTCCAGCAACATTTCTCTTATAAATCAAGTTATAAGGTGCCATGGAAAAGATTTCAATATGTGGAAGAGACATCTGCCTGAAAAGATAAAAACGTTTCTTTGGTTATTTTGCCAGGATGCAATTCCCGTACAATGGGAATTGCATCGGCACGACATTCAAATCAAGGACACTTGTCCCCTTTGCATGGTGGGGGTTGACATGATTATGCACTTTGCTCATGACTGTATTTTTACCTAGCAGGTGTGGAGAACAACCAACTTGCCGACGAGAACAACGCTCAACAGGGAGTCTTTGTCTACTACGATCTTGTGGAGATTGTGGCGTGCATGTAATTTCTAGTTGTTTTGGGTGTTGCCACTATTGTTACCAGCGCAAATTTCTGCAGAATGTGTGCATTTGTGGAAGGAGGCTTTGGCCGTGATGGGGGTGACAACAATTGCTGAACCCCCGTGTGAGGAATTCCAATGGAACGAGGTGCTGTGGCATCTTGTGATGCAAGTAGGGTGGGCTGAGCTGCTTCCCTTGTTGCAAGGGGATTGAGCTGGAGGATGGGCCTCTTTTCACCAACTGGGTGGGGGTTTGGATGGTTTTTCATGGCACTCAGATTGAACTCATAGAGGCTGCCATTGCATGGCTGCTTCAGGTGCCAGTGGCAGGGGAGGAGGTTCCCCTGCGTGGCCACGGTCTACAAGATGGTAGAGATTTTTTCCCTAGGGTTGTCCCTAAGGCGGGGAGTGGGCAAGTGCCAAAGAAGGCATTGGAGCCACTGTGGCAGGAGGTAGTAGTCCTCGTGGATAGATTTTATTTCTACTCTAGGAATGCTTGGAACTTGCTGGGGGTCTAGTTTACTCTAATGAGTTGCTTGTGTCGGGGGTGTAGAGCTAATTTGCCTCGTTTCTTTTTGGCCATGCTGTGGAGGCAATGGTGTGGGTGCCATTTTGGTCTAATTTTGATGCTATGGAGAGCTGCCCCCCCGGGGGG
>MNCI01015627.1:186666-229855 GCA_015680685.1 Gnetum montanum
GGGGTCTTCCTTACTCATGGGAGCTCTTTCATTGTGGGGGTGGAGCCGGGGTAGGCTGCAGAGAGGTTGGTGTGGGAATAGTGGCACCAGAGGGAGGAAGAGTTTCAATAGGAAAGGGAGCTTTGGGTTGTGTAGCAAGTTGAGGCCATTTGGATGATTACTAGAGAAGAAAGAATCCGGTGGGACATGGCTGAGGTGGTGTTGAGGCTTGAACAGGAGGCGGATCCTTGGGACAGAGTGAGGCAAGAGTTGGAGGATGAGGAAAGGCAATGGGAGGTGGTGGAAAGGGAGGTGGTCGAGTGTTGTGCCTAGGAAGAAGAGGAGGAGGCCCATATCTGGTGTTAGCTGGATAAGGCCCATGTTGATAGGGTGTGCTTTTGGTTACAGGAGGGTAGATGCCCTTATGTTATCCTCAATATTGTTAGGAATGCTCCATGGTTGGCCTTGCGGTGGCACATCTACAGGCATGGGAGAGAATTTCACCCTAACAAACAAGGGAGCAAGGCGGTGGAGTCTTTCAAATGCTTTTAGGAGGTAGTGGGCTTTGTTGACACAAAGCTGCATTGGGATGTCCCGGATGCTATCCATGTGTAGAAGCATGCTTATTGTCCTTGTACTTGATTGCCATATTGGCTATAGTCGGGGGGCGGGGAGTGAAGGGGAACATTCGGTTCCCTCGTTTTTAGAGCTTGGTTTGTACAGTCTATAAATTTTCTCACGTAATATATAGCCCAAATTTTTTTGAAAAAAAGAGTTCAAGTTCAAAACATAAAAACAAGTGAAACACCTTCTTGTTCAGGCCATCAGCAATGCAAGAGTTTCATATTCATAACTTATTATCTCATTGTGTTATGATGCCTTGAAAGGTCATCACACGACCTTTTTACAACCATGGAGGGGGTACTTATATTCTATTAACTAATGAAACTCCAAAGAACAATGTATCAACAATATACACAACACTCCAGATGTTCATTATTTAAAATAATACAACTATGATATACACAATATTCCTGATTCATAGGTCAGATTCCTTCCACTTGATTCATTGGTCAAGTTCCTCAGCAAATATATCTCTTTCAGCCCTTGAAGCATAACATAAAGAAGTGTTTGTTTCTTCTTTCTTTTTAAATCTGATTGCTGAATAATTAGAATTCACACAAGAGCCCTTAGAGATTTTATATCCAAAACTTATATGAATGCACATCTAAGCAAGTACATTAGATATCCACACTAATATATATATATATATATATATATAGTCACATAGAAACATTTTAATTAGTTTAAGAAATTATTTCAATGCATAGAGGTCATGCAACACATTAAAAATAAAAACATTGGAACAACCTCAAAAATAATACAACATTTCAGTTTCGTTTCTACTTAGCATTTCTTATGTTATATTCCATTAATATACACAAAGTCAACCAGAAGTATGTACTTAGTGCTTTGTATCATACAACACACCTTAACACAACTTAGATCAATCACAAGGAAGAATAACTGGTAATTCAACCAATCATTAATACAAGCACATTAGCAACACTCTAAATCTATCATAGCCATAAAATTATAGATAATTCTACAAATCAACACTATCCACATACATCATCATAACAAAGCATACTCACAAACATTGCCACAAACATTAAGATGAAAATCCAAGAAAGTTGGGTTGTCACAGGTTATACGTCTTGGGATGTAGCTATAGTGAAATTATCTTAGGTTCCAACACTCTTTAACCATTTAAGCTTTATCTTCGCTAGAGAATATGTATTAGCTAATATTTCATACTAGTAAGGGTGTTGCATGGGGAGTAGAAAACATTGTGTGTCTAATAACTATGGTAGAGCACTCTATTCTAGTGGGCTTAGATAAAGGGAATTTTTTTTTAACTAAATGGAATCAAACACATCTTGCAACCAAGTTGGATCACTATGTTAACCATTTGAGTGGAACCCACGAGCTAAAAGGCAAGGCAAGTATAACAATGTTATTGCATAGAAAACATCTCATGTAGCAGAATAAAGGTTCTAACTGTAATATCATCATCATCTTTCAAGCATTGTCTTAACAAAATGGGAATGGCTACATGAGTTCTTTTTCATTATTTAGTTTTATGAAGAGAGAGATCTATATTTATTTGCAATTTTTTTTATCATAGTATAGCTCATTAGCATGATCCTTCTATAATTTGCATAATTTTGCAATGAAATGATGTAATGCCAAATAATAACATTCAATTCATTCGTGCCAAGTACTATTCTCATTTTTTCTATTTGTTGAGCTAGTTAATACTTTGATGGTGTAGTGTACCCTCGATATGGGGTGATTTATACATAAGCATGTAGTATTTATAATTCATATGTGGACACTAGATTTTGATTTCCAATTTAAAAAATATTTTGAAGTTTCATGTTTTGTGAAGCTATTTAATCTTCCATTGATTTTTAAAAGAGATGAGTTACAAATTGTAATTCTTTTTGGACCTGTTAAGCATATGGAATCTTTTTCCATGCCATTTGGTTTTCATAGACATTTTTTTTTGGTTAAAGTCAATATTCTTAACCGTAAAAAAGAATTAGTATTTCAAGCAAGTGGGAAGACGTAGATTTGTCTAATTATGTATTATAATCTTCTTAATTTTTACAACTTTGTTATCATCAAGGACATTTGTTTAATGTTTATCCTTTTTTGCTCAAGAAAAAGATGTTGAGAAAAAACATGTTGAAGTTGAGGATAGAAAAAACAAGTAGAAGCTAAAGATATGAAAAATCAAGTTAATGTTAGCAATATGAATGATCAAGGGGTATTAAAGAAACCAGAGGAGATAGAAGCTTCTTTGAATATTTATATTTGAATTACATGAAATATTGATTAGTCTAGATAGATAGCTCATAAGGCAAATTTATCCTTATTTAACAAGAACCAATGTTGAGCCAAAGATTATTGATGTAAGGTTAGCCTTAAGTGGTGAAGTAATCATGATGACTAAGATCGAACAACATTTTGCATTGGATCTAGCTTTCCTACAAAAGTTGGTATTTCACCACAGCTTTCTATTGCTACCTTAAATTCTTTTGCTATTTCAAGTTTAAATACATATGTTGAAAATGTACAATGTTGTTAGGATTGGTACCATCCTGTTTAATACCAAGTATTTTTTCTTTGTTGATTTTTGAAAATATTGATTTTAAGATTGTACACTTGAGTAGACATCCTTAAACTTGGAAAGTTTTTTCCTTACCATGTTATTGTTGGTGTTCTCTACTTGAGATTCATGGAAGACATAGATTTAGAGAGCAAAATGAGATGGGAGATTCATTGCTGTAATTTTCAAGTGCTTGCAACCTTGCAATTGCAAATAGCTATTTCAAGAAGAAGGCAGAACATTTAATTACATATAATACTGGTATGGATAGAACACAAATTGATTATTTCTTGTTGCACAAAAGAGATTGGGCCATTTGCAAAGGCTAGAAGGTCATACTTGTAGAGAGCGTTACAACTTAGCATTGATTAATGGTCATGGATATAGCTCTACAAAGCTTTAACAGTAGTATGAGAAAAGTGACCAAATGCATAAAATAGTAGAATTTGAAGGAAGGCAACATCACTGTATTTAGAGAACGATTACTTAAGGAAGACTTGAAATTAGGGTTGTTTTGCAAATTTGATTTGGGATCAAATGGAAAACTGCATTTAGAAAATTGGAGAGAACATTTTGATTGACACAAAAGACAAAAAATACAGAGCAAAGGAGATATGGCGGTGTAGTATAGTAAAACATGCTATCCAAGACAAAAAAGAATGCTTTAAGGACTGATAACAAAGGGGAAATCAAGAAGATAGGTTAATGTATAAAATGCCAAAGGAGGTTGAATTAGCGGTAGCCAAAGCAATAGTAAACCAGAATGATCCTATGCCTAAACATTGATGACAAAGTATCAAAATGTTAAATATCACAAGGACACAACACTTTTTATAGACTTTTGGTGAGTAGCATCCTAGAAAATTTTCATAAACTTTCGATTAGCTAAGATCTTTTATATGAGAGCCTGTTTGAAACAGTTGTATAAGCTACAATGCTTTATGGATGTTTGGTATGGGGACCAGATCTTCATCGAGGAAGGAAATTTAAAAACTTCAAGAGTAGGTCTTGTTGAATGAATTCAAGGTGAAACTCATGTCCTATATGCAATAATTTTATTAGAAGCTAATTTATTGCTATTGGAAGTTGAAGCAATGTATTAGCTCTGAACATTCTCCTTTAATAATAAATATGGCAGTAAGATCTTAGGAGAGATCATTTGAAAAGCTCAACAACAAGGGTGCTTCTCTAAAAGATAATTATGGCTACAAAAATGGGACATTGATAATATTGATGTAATAATAAATTTAGAACAAGCTTGGAAGCTTGTTATACAGAAAGATTTAGAGAGATGGCAAGATGAGGCACAAGTGCAAAAAAAAGCTTCAGTTTTACTTATAAAATATTAGAGGTGGCAGACATGATGAAATAAAATATCTTCATGCAACAATTAGAATATACATTATAGCACTAATTAGCAGTGTAAGAATGGGATCACACCATCTCCGAGTTGAAATTGGAAGATGGAGCAATGAGCAACATAGACAAAATATGATGATTGTGTTTATTGCAAGTAGTAGATGATGAGCAAGATATATTATTAGAATGTTGCCAAACAAATTTCTTAAAAAATGATAAATCTCTTCAAACTACCACAATTAGTTCTAGGAAATTATATAGAAGACA
The DNA here is from genome assembly GCA_015680685.1 of Gnetum montanum. Taxonomy (NCBI): domain Eukaryota; kingdom Viridiplantae; phylum Streptophyta; class Gnetopsida; order Gnetales; family Gnetaceae; genus Gnetum; species Gnetum montanum. Next base: position 191,447 of record MNCI01015627.1, read on the forward strand.
TGTTCAAGTACCGTGAATATTGAAGACATTTACTGTACTTAGGGTCTATTGCTATTGATGTATTTTGTACAAGTTAATTCGTCTAACATATCCTTTGGGTCTATACAGACATAATAAAGTATTAGTTTTCAATTTCTGATGTTTATGCAATTAGTAATTCTCAAATTAACTACGATAGTAAGAGAAAATTGTATACATGGGTCTATGAAATGTATTTCTGATAAAAGTTTCTTTAGGTAATTTGTTGTCTGTACACGACCATTAAAAGATGTGGTATTTTTATATGCTATGATACTTAAGGTTCCTCTGTATATTTTGGTTTTCTCTTTTTTAAAATCTGATGTTTATTGCAACCGATTTGTAGGGTCGTCCTGTATTTGCTATTGGTGTTGGGCTTAGTGCATATGATAAAGCGCCTGTAAGTAGCGTTTGTGTTTTCTTATTATCTTAATGGGTTTGACGGTGTTGGGATAAAGACACCATGATGATGGTGATGATTATCTCATGATATTATTGTGCCATTTTGGAAAGCATAAATAATAGGCGCTGTTTAAATGCTTAAATTAATAGATAGGTATATGTTCTGTAAAGTTGACACATGGGATGCTATGAATTTACTGAATATTTAAATACTTTTTAATCCCAGGCAGACAAATATGTGCAGTCACATATCCAGATAAATGAGTATAGAGACCAAGTTCTTCTGGTTTGTTTTTTTATTCTATTTTTTATTTTCAAGCAAAGTTTCATGTTTCTAGCACTGTGTATTCTCACATATTTCCTTGTTTCGTCAGCCAAATGCTTCAAAAAAGCAAGGCAGGTTTGTTGGACCCTGTTTAAAGGTTCTGGACATGACTGGTTTGAAGCTATCAGCATTAAACCGGATCAAGGTACACTGTTCTTGAACATCTGTTTTTAAAGTCTATTTTCATAACTACTTTGCTAGTTGTTGTGATGAACTCTTTTATTAGACAACATGTAGATGAATCAGGCAACCTGTTAGCAACGGACGATGCCTGTATCACACCATTTCCTCAGCAGAACAGCTGTCCACTTGATACATGATTGTTCGATAGGTTGAATGAGACGAAGGTAGGTTTATGTTAGGCTGAAATTGGAACCTGAGCAAGGGTGTGGAAAATTACCAAACTAACAAATCGTGTAATCAACAATGGTCAAAATTCAGAGCAATTGGATACCACATGCACACATCATTAATGAGTGAAAAATAAACTTGAATCATGTTATGAATTTCATCTTAAATATACATGGGCTTACAATATCAGTTAATGAGGAAATAAAAAGAGTAGAGCATACTGAATAACTACCAAAAAAGAAAAAAAGATATAACAAAACGTTTTCCCAAAAAACATTTGATGTTGCATTTTTCGTTTCAATGAGGAGCCATTCAATATTTGAAATCAAAGCAGACAGTCATTCAGCTTAGAAGGTAATTAGCCTGAAACTCTGCTGTTGCATTTGACTGTTCAAAAGCACTCTCATGTCAAACGATTCTACATGGCATGGCTACTTACAAGCGTTTAGCACATAAATAGCAGTCTTTACAATATCCAGCATTTCGTTTAAAAGAATAAAACTCCCCTGTTTTAAACTCCTTAAGCAACAACAGGTTCAATGACCTTCACCCCACAACAAGAAAAGACAATTTTTTTTTATCATGACTGAATAAAAAAAGACAAATTTTTTATCATGGTTGAATCTTTTCTGAAATAGTAAGGTCCTCCTACACTTGCACATCGTGGTCCTGCCACCCATCAGAGAGAGAGAATCTTAGTAATGATAAACTCCCCATGCCCACCTATAGCCACGAGTAAAGCCAAAGACGAGGTTCAAACCAAAAACAATTGACAAGGTCCTAGCAATAGGGATGGCTTACAAACGGCAAACTTAAATAAATGGTTTATTTTTATTGATGCATCAGATATTCATCACAATCACAATCAATGGCTACAAGTGAATTCTGTAACTTTGCAAGTAGGTAAGAAAATAGAATAGGTATTTTGATAAACATTTTCTTCACTTAGCAAAATAGGTATTCTAACAAGCAGTTCTTTCATGTAATAACCACTGGTCCAGAAAGTTCATCTCTTAGTGTGCTTGGTGGCTGGCCAGATTCCCCAAGTAAGAACCTGGTACCTCTAAATGTACCTCACATGCATCCAAGAACCTCTATCATCATCATCATCCTAGCCTTGTCCTAACAAAATGGGGTTGGCTACATGAGTTCTTTTTTCACCCTTTGCCTTTATGAAGAGCCAGATCTTTGTTTATTTAAAGTTTTTTCAAATCGTCTTTGATTGTTTTTTTCGATGTCTTAGTTGGGCTTCCTTTCGGTGGCTTTCTTGGAACATTGATGTAGCAACCTTTTTTTATAGGCACATTGTCCAATTTTCTTTTCCCATGTCCAAACCATCTAAGCCGTCATTCTTGTAGCATTCTGAAATAGAATAGCTTTTGGAAATAGAAGCCAGTCCAGGTTTTTCTCTAATATTTGTATGATGAAGTTTATCTCTTATGGTAACATTTAACATCTATTGAAGCATTTGCATTTTTTCCACATTAATTTGTTGTTTATGCCTAATTTGAAATGCCCAACATTCAACACCATATAAGATAGTAGGCTTGATTGCTATCCTATAAAATTTCCCCTTCAGTTTTATTGGTATTCTTTTATCATGTAGAACACCACTAGCCTCCATTTTGACCATCTTATCTCAATTCTATTTTTTATATCATTATCAGTTTCACCCTCAGATTGGAGGATTGATCCTAGGTAGTGAAATTGTTTGCAGTGAGTGACTTTGTGGCCTTAAATTGTCACTTCTATTAAGGTGTGGGGGGTCGGTGCGGTTGATGTATGAAGCCTGTTGGAGGACTTGCTTCTGTTCATATTTCAGTGGAGGGAAGACCGCGATATGGTCCTTTAGGGTGGACTGTGGTTTTACGGTGCCAGAGGTCTCGCTCTGATGCATTGGCAGTTGAGGGTGCATAGAGAGCTGGACTTGTTTGCTTGCGCACCAGTTTGGGTGCGTGTCTCTGAGATCCCGTGGGAAATGTGGAGCCTTGACTTTTTATGATGTATTGTGGGATTTTTTGGGGAGTTCATCCCCTTCGACAAGGTGACGTAGTCGATGGAACAGATGGGTTTTGCCTGTTTCTGCGTGTGGCGGGCCTTGTCATCGAGGGACTTAGTCAAGGAAGTTGTGCTTGAACTCCCTAGTGGTGAGGAATGGCTTCAAGTAGAGTTCGAAAATTTAGAGACCGAGCTACTGGTGGAGAAAGCGCCACTGCCCCGGGGGGAGGGGGGGATGCTCCTTTTGTGGGAAAGAACGGCCACCATGAGCTTGACTATAGTGTTTGAGGTGTGGGGGCATGGTTGGCATGGGTTGAGGTGTGTGGGCGGGGGTTGGGTAGTCGTGGGGCGTAAGGGATAGAGGTTGGTGCTGCTGCCTCCCCCTTGGGTCTCCCTGTTGTAGCAAGAGGAGGTATGCTACTCATCTCTAGTTTCCCTGCCCTTGGTTATGCCGATAGTGCCAGGGATCAAGCTTCCCCTGCTTGGTGATTGGGTTAATGTGGTCCGGGGGAGCTCAAAGCTGCAAAAACCCAAGGAGGTCTACCCGCAATTGGAGGACTCCGGATGCATTCCGGTGTCACTGGCGGGGGGCCAGCCTAGCTGCCCCTCTGAGACTCTGACATGGGATAAGCAGATAAAGTGGAGTATTGATTTACGGCTACAAAAGACCCTGCGGGAGGTCTATCAGTGATGCTCGACCGTTTGAGAGGGAAAATAGGCTTGAAAAGTAGGGGAAAAGGTGAAAATGGAGTAGAAATAAGTGAATATCTGGAACTTGGAAAACAAATTAATTAATTATCAGAACTTTGCAAATTCAGTGAATTGAATAGCCCATAGATTGGTGAATGCATTTGAAACTGAAATCAAATATCCATTCATCTCAATTGAAACTTGAAACAATTAATTAGCAATCTTGAACTGGAACATATAAACATGTGCATGGAACCATAAGAATCTGAACCTGAATGGAGATGATTGTAATGAAGTTGCCTATTTGATAAGTGATGCGGTTGTATCCTTCATGAGGTTGAGATCCGTCTACAAAAACCTTGATCCTAGTCAGGAAAGGCAAGAAAATCACAATACGGCTCTAAACTGAAGTGAATAATTAGAACGTGTGAAAATGATAATTAGACCTGCACAGACCAAGGAGATTTGGGCAGAATTGGATAAGGCCCCTTATCTTACTTTGGGACATATGCTAATTTATTGGAAACTCACGTGAAAGCTATTTGAAGTTTTTTTGTCTACAATGTCTAAGGTTCAAAACCCACAATGCTACTTAATATCTATACGTTCTAATGCATATCTTTTAATGTTCTGATCAACAATTAAAAATAATAACTAAGAAATATAATTAAGAAAACTAGTAAATCCATTAAGCAATGAATCATATACACACAATAAGCTCAAAATAGAACTCCATGTGCCTTGACCCATCTAGTTCATGATAACTGTCTATTATAATCCCAACAAGGTTAGTGTCTATATGCTTAACAAAATATATGATTCCAAAACCTTGATAATGGAATAACATGGATATAAATATTATCTCTGCTACACATATAATAATGTGCTAGCAACCACAGCATACAAGCGAAGACACACCACATAACTATATCAAAATACAACAAATAGGCTAAACACCACATATGTACGTTAAGTCACAAGATATACCAACAAAAGCAAAGGGTGATCTAGAACAGGGATGCTACATGCTGGTTGTGTTATTGCTGAGTATTTGTTTGAATTGTGAAAAGGTATAATTGTAGGATTTTCCTGCAGAAAACTAGAACTATGCTTTCAGGTTGTTTGTGATTTTACATTGGTGGAAGGATTTCGTGGACACTGAAAAGGTTTTCAAATGTAAGAATGATCTTTGCTTAGTATCTTTTGTGGGATTGTTTATTTAAACTTTGTTTTATAAGGCTGGAGACACAAAGTTTTTCTCTGGTGAAAGGACCAATTGTGATGTACTCATCATTGTTGGTGTAGTGACATTGTAGCTATCAAAGTTGAGCTTTTCATTCTTATGAAAAATTATTCTTATTTGTTCCAAACATAGTCTCAAAATGTGCTTGCAGATCATGATCCAAATGATTCTACATCCTAATAGAATAAACAAGGTTCCAAATTGGTTCAGGATCATGGTTCATAGAAAATAGTAAGAGCCTTGGTATGGAAATCCCAGGTCATAGGTTTGATTCGAGTGAGGTCATAGGTTTGATTTGAGTGGGTAAAGCTGTGTTATGGATTAAAAGAAATTCTGTAAAATGAATTCTGAAACTACTATCGCATATATTGATGAGGGTAATAGTGGATATAAATAAAAATTCAGTGAGTCTTAGAGAAAAATGCAGTCCATGATTGCAATTTTTGGAATTGCGATCTGAGGTGATTAAATGATTCCATGAAATTACTGTACACTAAGAAATAAAAGCCAATGAGCAGCAACAGGTTGGTGGGTGCCATTCTTCCACAACCTGTTTTTGATGCTGTTTGTGCTGCAGTTTGTTCAGCAGAACCATCACACTCGGTGGCCACTCTCCAGGTTGGCCATGTCTTCGCCATTGAGGATAATTCAATTCACTGTTCCTATTCATTGCTTTTGTTTGGGATGCTACAATCAGTGCCGCCCTGTATGACACCCATGGATTTGTGCCATGGTTGCTACATGCAAAGACTTGAGCAGGGGGCACTGATGGAGTGTGCAAGTGAATAGGGGCAATTGGTTTCATGTGTACATGTGCATTATCAGCAGTTGTGCGGCTACCTGGCTGGGAGAGGTCCATTACAAATCTGCAGGAATATAGGCCCAATTTGCAGTTGAATAGAAAATTGGACTATTTTTATTTTTTGAAGCGGGATATGAAATTGGACTGTTTCTATTTTTTTTTTTGGAGTCGAACATTTGAAGAAAAATATTTGTACAATCCCAGAAAATCATAGTTGCTACTTTTCTATCACATTTTGCATTGTAAATATATTATGGGATTTTGATACTGAAGGGATATTTTGTAATATGCTGACCAGATCCATTAACTTTGTCCATTTCTTTCATTTGATTGTATAGATAATTTTCTAAAAAATGTTTCTGCATGATTAGGAATTCCTTTGTCCATGCAACAGTGATCACCATATGCTTGGGTACCTTGAACTCTGCATTTATTGGAAGGCAGATCACCCGGTTTCTTACTTGTATGATTCCATGTGATTCTAGGTCATGATTCTATGCAATTGGTGATTCAAAATTTTTTTGTCTAAAAAAGGCAACCTACAAGTTGATGTGCATAGTTAAGCTAGCGGACCCCAAAAAAATAATGTGCATTTTTGTAGTTTTCTTTAATAAAATTTGCTGTTAGTCTAGTGTTTGTCACTGTTACTTTGTCATCTATCATGTTATTGTCATTTTATATTATGATATTATTCTATTGTTGTGTCACATCTGTTTACTATTTTTGTTACTTATGACCATCTATCATTTATTATCCTATTTCTATATTCCCGATTACACAGTATACCATATTCTTACCTAAAAATTGATTTGGGTTTTTTTTTTCAGGCTCATAGAGAGTGTTTAAAAGAACTATTTTGTGGGTGGTTCATCTTTTATTGTGATCCCTTTATTTACTTCTGGTTTATAGACCTTTCAATCCATTCATTGATTAGTCACACCTACTTTCTATAGAGATAGATACATATAAAATGCTAAATCTATGACATTCTTATTCTTATATTATCCTCCTAACCATTCCCAAACAATGCTAATATAATATACATTATACATAAGGAATTGTACTCCATTCCTCGAAGAGTTTAGAATAATAGTGATCTCTACTCAGTATGCCTACTTATCCTCTATAAAACGTTAGAACTTTTAACGTTTAGCAAAACCTGCTATCTTTCAACAAATTTGTTTTTCTTGCTGTTATTTATTTTTCACAAGCTTATCCCTCTTTTGCATTGCAGATGGTTTTGGACAGTTTACTTCACTTGCTTATCTACATATCGATTATTAAGGTGTGCCTTTTCCATTGGTCCCTCAAGAGCAGGGCGTTGGGTCATGTAATTTTGATTAATAATAATCTTGAAAGGTGCTCAGTCTATTGAGCTATGATGATGCTGTTTCTGTGCAATTCCTGAAAGTGATACATACTTCCAGGAGTAGGACTTCCTGGTAACATAGCACGTAAGCATGTCTTCATCACCTTGTATGCTTCATTTAAAATGGTTTCTGTGCATGACCACTTGCAGTTGAGGCTATTATGAACTTCAGGTTTAATACCTTTGCCATCTAATGTTGTGAAGCTCTTGGTTGAGAAGAAGTAGAAACCCTTGGGACTTCGTCCACAAGTACGCTTGTCACCTAAAGGGTAGGGCCAAATATCGTGCATCCATAAATCATGAACAATCCCATGCCTGTTTTGCAGGTAGCAAGCAAGAAGCATCTAGGCTTTATTTTCCATTATCTTCCTTTATGGAAATGAAACACTTTAAATACATCTGTAGAAAAGTAGTTCAGCCCTTCCTAAATGCCAGTAGTTCATGCATAATATCACACTTATAGAGTTAAATTTGGATTACTTTCTTTGTTACAAGCATTCCAATTTTTGTTGCTTGTGTAATGTCGAGTATAAGTTTTAAAATTGCAGTCATAAATTCCTTACAAGTTTTTCGAAAACACAGACAGACCCAGTGTTGTTAACCAATGTGAAATAATGCTTTGTGTTTTGATATGGCTACCATTATTGTTAAGCTGTTCTCTTCAGACTACTCCAGGTTCATAACATTGTTTTCCCTTCCCAAGGATAATGGGCTCTTGGTCTCTCTAATTACTGACTTTTCCAAGGCCAAGAGGTATACAGTAAAGAAAATAATATGTGGCTCCCATAGAAAATGTTCTCAATGTGGTTTTGTTTTTCAGTGGTCTTCCAAAACCTGCATGTGTGATTATCTGTCTTTGATCATGAACTTTGATTGGCTGTAAGTTCATAATCTAGGGTCTTGTTCTTAACAGATGGGCAGTTAGTTTGGATCCGGTAGTGTGATCTATTAGGCCATTTGAGTTTAAAGAATGGTACTTAAAGCACACATTTCTGGACATTTTGACCTTTCCACGCCGACAGGGATTATGCTCTTTTGCCTGACAAGGCTGAAAAGTGGCCGGAATTTTGGATATTTATGTAATAGTCTATTATAAGTCTAAATGAAAACCAGCTATAATCTTGCAGGATAAAAGAACCTTAACTGATCGCCGTATAAATCCAATAATTGTTTATGTTAATTGCACCAAACTGTTATTAATTCTGGAAACAGTAGCTTGGAAAAGATGCAAGTACATGGTCGGATGTGCTATAGTAATTGTGACAGGTTTTCATTGGTACAAGCCTTTTGCTTATATAGTCCTGGAATTTTGTAGAAATAAACACCATGCTGGTTACTTGTGATTTGGCGATAGGCTCTTTTGCTTTTGTGATTTTTCCGTTGTGTATCTCTTCGTGCATATAGGGGTGTTATTCATAGCTTAATCTTTGGTGTCTTATCTATATTAGATTTCATCAATGGTCTTGATTAACGTCATTCCAGGATATGTGTCAACAGTACAAGTTTTTTCTCATGCTTATAAAGATTTGATTAGATTGTAGATTGTTTTTTCATTCCTAAGATTCTGGATCACAGATCATGATATTAAAAATATTGTATTTTTAATCATTGTCAAAAGTATATGCAGTTAAGAAGATAAAAAATTGAAAATCGATAACAAAAATATGTTCAACTTTAAAATAAAAATTTCTAAATATAGTAATACAACATTGTATTATGCATGAACATCAACCTAAATTCATTGTTTATGCTCCCATATATATATTACAAAAATTTTCAAATGTAAGCTACACTGTAGTATTCATTCACCCTCAACTAAAACAAATGAGTTGAAGAATTTCTGCAATCAGCTGCTGAAGTGATCCAAAATGAGTTGAAGAATGCATTGTTAAGCTCTTGAAGAATGTGCTGCTGAGCTCCCTAAGAATGTGTTGCTTCTTGCAAAAAAATGTGCACTCAAAGTGCTGAAAACCTTGAAATTGCTGATGATGCATATTCAGAATGCTTATTCTTTCTACTTATATATCTGTATTGAGTTATGAATTTTGTTATTGGGATAGCATTTAATGTTTAATGTTAAAAAAATGTAAACTTCTAATTGTTATTTTTAAAGATTCTAAAATCGTCTGGAATTGCAACATGGAATCATCTGGAATCGTCCGGAATCATGATTCCAAACTAGATTGTGATTCAGAATAGATCTTGATTGCAATTGTTTGAATCACAATTGTTTGGATTGTGATCCAGAGTTACCTGGATCCCAATCCCGATCTGATCTTTATAAGTATGGTCTTTCTCCAATGTACTTCTTTACTTGCCCTTTTCTCATGAATGGTAAATATATTATGCTTTGATCATCAATTCATGCTTCAAGGGTGTATTCCTTTGTAGTTAGTAGCATTGAAAAATGTTATAGACCACTGTTTTACTAAATTTGGGAGTATATATTTAATTGGTCCATTTTTGTGACACTGCGGCAGCTGACCAAATGCAGATATTAACTACAATATCTACAGTAGATGATCTCAATTATCCGGAGAAGACTGAGACATATTACATTGTAAATGCACCATATGTTTTCTCAGCATGTTGGAAGGTATTTTTCGACTTCACATCTGTTTACTATTAGACTTCAAAGGGAAACAACTTTGAAATGTAAGATTTCTTAAATTAATTTTGTTCCTGTCAAACAAGATTTGTTTTTATCCTTCAGATATTAGATTTTACTGATACCTCTATTCAAGTGTATGTTTCGATTTAGTTTCAAGGCATTAAGATTTTGTTATTATTATGTGCCTAAGTTGAACGTGTAGAAACATCATCTTTTGAGTTCTATGTTTGCGTTTAGTGATCAGAAAACTAGTTAATGTTGAAGACATCCGAATTTGAAATTATTGAATATTAGAAGAAAGCATACGATATTTGAGGCTCATGAGTCCAAACTTATATTTAGAATTCTTTGATCTTTCAACATTGCAAATACATTTCTTACTTATTTTTTTACGATTATTGCCATTTTGTATTAAGGTATAATAAATCAAATAAGTGAGTGACATAGCTATTTTAAGAGAACTACCCATTCACACATGGCACCTCCTTTCAACTTGGAGATCTTGATAAGTAAGAATGGAATTTTATGAATCATTGTGTAATTCATTGAACTTCTATTGATGAATAACTAATAACATTAGATTTGATTTAACATTTGATATCCAAAAATCTTCTTGTTACCCTTGCACTTCATAATATCAAGAAATGTGTATGATTCATTAGGTTATTGTATATCAAGAGGACATAATTTTTAATAGCTTTTGGGTTTTTCTAAAATCTGAAAATTTTTTGTATTTGACATATTCAATGCCATTGATGTGATGGCCTAAATGGTTGACTTTGTAGTCTTATTATGTATATTTGATGTGTTTAATTCACTGAAGTGTTTGCAATAATCTCTCTTAGGGTGCTTGTGAGCAAGAAATAGACATAATTTTATGATTTCTGAATACCTTGAAAGCTTCATTATTTTGAATATGAAGTCTACAAGGAAGTTGCAATGTAATAATTTTCTTTTTGAGAAAACTTGGGATGTCAATTAGTAAAATGCATCAAATGGTATGTACAATGCTTCCACCTTGAGAGGCTTGGACCCGGTGAGGTCCAACACCCCCAGCCCCCAAAAACCAGAAAATGGGGGTAGCGAAACCCCCTCACCCCCCAGAAAGAACAACACAAAATCGGGGTAGTAAGCTCCCCTACCCCACAAGATGATAGATAGCACCCCTCACCAAACCACACACCCCCCCACACAAGATGATAGATAGCACCCCTCACCAAACCACACACCCCCCCCACCCGATGGGTAGAACAATTGCTAACCACAAAATCGAGGGGTCCCCCTTAACAACAAAAGAGGACTTTTCCCCCTCAAAACTTTTTGCCGTAATACAAACAACCGACACCTAATAGCAATCAAGAAAGTCAAACCCTTCCCCATTCCTAGTCCCCAGTCAGACAAGACATCATGCTATTTGACAACACCCTATAGGGCCCCCCACCCCCTCAGGAACCCTAGCACCAGCAACTTTATAAGTGATTTGGCAGTCGAGTGTATGCACAAAATGCCCGCTTTTGGGCATGCACTGCGTCCGACACATCTCGATGTCTCTCTGAGTACACAAATGTTGCAGCCTCTTGGAAAGACTTAAACACCTTTGCCTTCTTGGTGCGTTCTTCGGTTGTCCCTTTTCCATCTGGGTGCAGATCATGCCCTTTATATCTGATGTCACTTGAGCGCATGCTAAGTGTTATTGTGCCCAATCATCTAGAATCAAATAGGGGCAATGCCCTTGTTGTAACCATGTACATGCACCCTATTTGTGGGCACGATCCAGCTGGTGTTGAATCTGGGCGGCCTCCTCCTCCTTCCTAGCTTGCCTCTCCTGCTTTGACTTCTCTTGTAGCTCTTGGAGCCGTGCCTCCTCCTAGAGTTGCGTCCTTAAAGTCTCTCGCAGCTTTGATTCAAGTGTTTCTTTGGCCATGGCCTCAGCTAGATCACATTGTTGTCGCTCTTCCTGCATAGCCTCCTCTAGCTACCGCCATTCTTCCTCTCGTTTAGCCCAACGATGCTAGCAAACGGTTTGCTCCTCCTTGCACGCCTCCTCCATTGCCTTAGTAAGAAGAACTTGCACCCCCGCAGAGTAGGTTGGGTCACCACCCCCCTGTGTCTCCTCCTTCCAAGCGAACATCCGTAGGATTAGCCTACGTAGCACCCCCAGGTCTCGCTTCGGCACGTGACCACCCTCCAACTCATCCTCCTCAACCTTCCCCATCTCCCCCTGCACGGGGGAGAGTTGTTGCTAGCTCAACTCACTAGGATCACCCAATTGATCCTCCTCCATGATCTCTGAGTTAGCCCTTGAAGCCTCCTACTTTGATCCACTCGTCAGGTCAACCACTAGCAGCGGCTCACAATGTGAGCGTTGACACCTATTAACCCTTCTGATAGCCAACCCTAGATCAGGTTGAATAGACCTTGACCTGAATGCATGCCATAGAGCCAAAATTAGGCCCAAGTGGTGCTCCCGACGTCGTTGCCTTAGCACATCCAGGAAGTATTGTGGCACATTCACCCGTTCCCCCATCTACATGCAGCACATAGACGTGAAGTGCAGTCCTTGCAACTTCGAAACATTGCTGGACTGCACAAATAACCTTTCCACCACCTTTGCCCCATCTTGTCACAATGTGGGAAGCGTTGATTTTATAACCTAGCCACTCCTTGTTTTGGGGATTGGCTTTGGGAAGAAAATAGCCGCATCCTGCAACTCGTGAACTCTGATGTGGGCCACCTTGTCCTTCGCTTGCACCCCCAATAGACTTGCAATACTTTCTTTTGTTAGCATAATTCTCACTCCCCGAAATAGGGTGATTTCCTCCATCCAATTCATGAAGGCGGCCTCATCCTCCAATTCCGGCTCCCCTTGTAGTAGGGGAAGGAGCTTGGCCTGCCCAACCTAAGTAATTAGACCCCATGCCAAGACCCTAGGTTCCCTTGACCAACAAAACTCTTACCTTGATACGATCCTGAGGCCCCTTGGGCCCCCACCCCCAAGACACTTGCACGCTGAGGTGGCCCCCTAGGGGGCGTCCCCTTCTCGGTGACAAACATCCAAGTGTCCCCTCCTTTCTTGGGACCCCAAGACTTCTGACCCACCTTGCAGTTTGCAGTCTAGTGGCCCGCCTTACCACATGATCCACATTGTCGAACCCTTGTGGCCTTGTTGACCTGTGGGATCGTGGCCACATTCTCATATTCAATAAGCACCTTCTCCTCCCTTGAGGGGAGATCAATGATGAGGTGGCCCCCTAGGGGGCGTCCCCTTCTCGGTGACAAACATCCAAGTGTCCCCTCCTTTCTTGGGACCCAAAGACTTCTGACCCACCTTGCAGTTTGCAGTCTAGTGGCCCGCCTTACCACATGATCCACATTGTCGAACCCTTGTGGCCTTGTTGACCTGTGGGATCGTGGCCACATTCTCATATTCAATAAGCACCTTCTCCTCCCTTGAGGGGAGATCAATGATGACTTACTTAATTAGATCCCCTGGTGACAGCGACCGCCACACACAGAATTTGGCAAAGCCCATATGTTCTAGTGAGCTAGTGGCGTGATCAAAGGAAATGAAGTATCCAAAACACCTAACAAAAGTTCTAAGAAAATTTGCTTTCCAAATTTCGCATGGAATCCTGAATGTCTGGATCTACATAGGAGCCTTCGAAAAGAGATTTGGGTCGCAATGAGCACCCAACTGCCAATGTGTCAAGGCCAAGGCGCATGCCCCAAATAACCATGAACCCCCCCATTAAAACCCTGTCCATGTCGGACTCCGAGGCAAACACAAAGAGGAATAAACTCCCAGGGAGCTGATGAAGCTTTGTAAGGCTAGGCCCCCAATGCATGACAACCCATTGCTTCACCAGATCTAAACCGGGGGGTTGCCCTCGTAGAAACAAACTTGTCAATAAGGCTTCGTTTGAGCATTCGCAACCCCTTCTCAGATGGGACCTTCATATGGATTTGCATTGAACCGTCCATCTGTAGGCGGTCCTCAATTCCCTCATCCCTAGGGCACCAAGAAGGCCTAATTCGAAACTCAGCCTCATGCCCCCTTTTAGGGCCCTCACGAGAGTCACCAATAGCCTCCCCCGCCACCCCTTCTGGTGAAGCTTATGGTCCCCCAACTTCACTTTGAGGCATGCTGCTTGTGGCGGAACCACCACCGCCTATCTTGTCTGAACCCTTACCTCCACTGCCTGTCTCATCTGAACCAGCTGAGATGCCCCTGCTGCAACTGCTGCCCCCACTGAGACCATGCACTGTTACTCCGTGTCCAGCCATCCCTGCGCTCCCACCCATCTTCCCTTCTCTGTTCAGAATGTGGCAAGCCCGAGGAATCCCTGATATTCAATGTTTTACATCTCTAATGTCTTCTTTTCATTGCAATGTAATAATTTAAGTATTCTATTCTTCAATTTTTTGTTTTGTTATTTCCTAAAACTAAATTTTAATAACATTTTGACCTGCATATTTTGGAAACATTTGAAACACAATTGGACTGTTTTTGGAAGAGGGATTCTTTGGAAAGTTCCTAAAATTTATTTACATTCTTGCATCTCCAATGCATTTTCCAGTTATTCGGGAACATATTTTTGTTATAGAAATACACTCTGATATTGGGGCGACACATTTGTAATTGAGGCACTATAGTATATGTGATGAATAGGTGTTATGCATGTATAGGCATGGTATAGATCTATGAACACACATAGAGAGTAAAGATTCAATGTAGATTAATCATCTCAAATCAGAAATAGTGGAAGAAACGTTCCCTAATATTGACAATGCAGAGCCAAGTAAGAAGTTCTGCACTTAAACCTCTGACAAAAGTATAGCTTAACATTTACAGATGAATGTACCACAATAACCATCCTCAAACACAATTAAAAAGCTTTTGAGTTATCTACGGTACATAAGTTCCTGTAGAATGGGAAACGGTTACTTTGATAGTGATATGGATCAATTATGAAGGCAGACACATTTCATGAAGTTTCAAGAAACTCATAGTTGAAAATGGTATGAACAGTGTAAGATATTTCATTTTATTTTGGCAGTATGATACAACGGACTACACGAAATGTAGTTGTCAGTGGCAATGACTAGAAAAGTATTGTATAGACCATGTGTTACAGATATTTCCTATGTTTACAGCCACAGAGGGTCTAACCCAACTGGTTAGATGGTCACAAAGACAAAATTGTATCTTTTAGTTTGTGAAATTTTGTAATGTTATAATCAGTAGTCAGAGAGAGCTTGAATGACTCATTGATATTCTCAATTTATTGAAAGACTCAACCACTTTCTCAATACTCAATATTTATTTAGTTTGTTCTTTGCAGAAAGTAAGTCATAAGAGGAAGATGTTTATGTAGATGCTGGGTAATCTCATAGAGCATTGGGTTAACTACTTAATGATAAGAGGAAGATATGGATGCAGATGATCATTAATAGTTTTCAAGTAGATGAAAGCATCACTTAATGAGTCAAGTGATCAAGTGGTCGTGGATCTCCAAGTTGGAGAAACCTATTGTCTCCCACATAAGGCAATTTGGAATTTATTATTTTTGAAGGCACAATTTGCAGGGCTAGTGTTATAAATTTCAAATATAAGAAGGAAATGCATGCTAAATGTGATATGCCAGTAATGTCAATTAGGACATAACAACTAAGCACTGGCCGTAGGGTTAAGTTCATGTAAACTCATGAAAAAGAGAGATGAGGAGGGTTTTATTGTGATTAATTCAAGAAAGTAGACAAACTTTAAAAGTCCTATCCCAAAATCAAAGCCTTCTTCTCCAAAACTTGATTCTTTCTATGTCAAATTAGATATTTTAATGGAAGGTGTCTTTGCTTAGGAAGCTTAATCTTTTTATACCTTATGACTATTTTTTATTTCAGTTAGTTTCTTTGTTGTGTTTATATGCTTTCTATTCCTAGGATGGTGCTTTCTCAATTTTGTCCCAATAATACCAAACAAATTCAGTATCCTTTATATTTCTTTGATTATGGAAACATTTCGAATTTTTCGTCTCAGTTATTTTAGTCCTTACAAAATTGTTTCTTAAAATATTCTGTAAAAATTTTGAATATTGTATTTTACTGGAAATGTCTGTGTTATGGTTGAATACGCAGTACGCTCTTTACAAGGTCCCAACTCTCAAGAGTGTTTTTGGGTTAGCTTTATTGTAAAGCATTCGTACCGTGATGCAGGTCATCATCTCCATTAAAAGAAATGAAGGTATCCAACAAGCTAGAAAAACTCTGGGTTTTAATATATTAGAAGAAAAACCTCTTTTATTGATTTGCTTATAAACAAATTAGTTATGGGAGTCCTATTGGAAGAGGGTTCACGATATTTATACTTCTATTATTTTTGCCTTTATCTCAAATTTCATCAAATTGGGGTGACTTATTCGGGTAGGGGAGTGATTTGATGATGGTTTTTATGGTAGGCTATCTACTTAACACTATTTTAAAAAGCTTATATTTACCATCCCTGTAAGTTGCATATATCCAATCCAATATGTTGAGGTTGAACTTATTGCTTTAAGGATGCAAGGCACTAGCCTTACTGACAAGCGAGACATTAAGCGAGGCAGTTTTCAGAAATGATTAGAAATTTGGAAGGGGCAGTTGGCTATTTTGTGACGGTATGTTTGGTGCTTTTGTTTGCTGGTGATTTCTGTTATGATAGTTGTGTTGAAATATGGTATAGCTCTCCTAGTTAAAGCATGTTGCTTATGGTTATACAACTCATGAATTTGCTTCTAAGGGGGTTATGCTGAGACACGATAATGAGGCTGAGTAACTCCACAACCCCAAAATCCAAAACTCCACACATTTCCTGCCCAAAAAAGAAAAACAGGTTTTCAATCTTGGAAGGAAATAACAATGTAACTATACTATCATTGCTTGAAATTAAGAGATTACAATTAGAAAACAACATGGCAGGATGCATGCAACACCCAATTATGAATGTCATTCACTAATAATTTTCTTCACAATCTCTGAATGATCATAAAAAAACACACATGATGGCATAATTACCCTTCCAAATGGGTCCCAAAACTAGCAGCCCGTTTGATAAGAGCTCTCATGGTCTATTTATAGTTTTTCCGTAGCTGCTTGGCTTTCATTTCACAACTTTCAAGATTGTAACTATGACCTATCTATGTGTTGTATTTCACTGACAACTGATTCCAACTTGATTGTGACTTGTAGTAAAGTTTCAATCCTATGTGGCAAGCTGACTACGACTACTAACTCATCTAAACTAATAGAGTAAACCCCTAAACCCCTAAAGTTGGCCACTTCTTAGTGTGACCAAATTGTGATCCATATCCTCCTTGCACTCAGTTTTGATTTCGCTGTGACTAGCACTTTCTTGCTTTTAATTTGGCTGGAGACATCAATTTTTTAGTTCTGGTGATGAGATGCAACGAACAATAGCTTGGTAGTGGACCACTGGTGTAGGATCACCTCCCATTCCAAGTTGAAATTTTCCTACCTTAGTAGGCAATAGGAGTCATAATGAGTACGTGGCTGAAATTTTGAGTTATTTTGTGTATTGAAGTTTTGGCTTGCAGTTGGGGTTGCAAGGAGGTTGTGGCTTGCAGGAGGATGCACATCACAACCATATGCCTTGAGAACTAGTTGCTCTTGTGAAAAATTCAGTTGGAGGTAATTAGGAGGCACTGTGGCTTTTAGTGGCCTGCATTGATAAGTGGGTTGCTCTCAGGTTTTTGATTTAGGAAGGACTGCAATCAGGGTGTGACTTGCAGCAGCTTGTAGTGAGGAGGTGGCTGCCACAGGGTGCGATCCATGTTTGGTGGTTAGCTAGTTTTTTTAAAAAAATTAAAATTGTGATGGATACAAGGCTTGAATGCAAACCTGTATATTGATGTTTAGCCATGTATTTGGGGTCTTTTGGGGCCATCATCAAATGTATGTTGGCTGAGAGTTGTGACCTTGAGGCAATTGAGTGAGTCCCTTGGAACATGGTGTGAACTTCCTTAGGTAACTGTGACTCCATTTCCTTGAGAGAAGTGAGGTTTTAAATGTTGTATGAGCCTCATGCTTTGTAACTAGTTGAGTGTGGTTAGTATTTGAGTGAGAGAGGCTAGGTACTTCCTAGATCTTATGGCTTATGTGGTTGCAAGCTCACAAATATCTTGTAATCTGTTTTCATCTTGCATGTTTTAATAGAAAGGTTTTTCAGAGTGTTTTCCTTTCTAACATGCATTGTGCTAGAATTAGGGTTTTAATAGAAAGGTTTTTCAGCCCTTACGTCCCACTGTATCCCAACCTCCACCGTCAGTTAGCTGCTGGGCTTGGTCAAGTTGAGCGTATGCAGTTTGTTAAAAACAAGTCTCAAATGGCCAATATGCTTAAGACGAAGTGAAAAAGAGAGAGTAAATCATATGCTTAATCTTTGAGTATAAAGTCTCAAAAACATGGAAAAGAACATATTTCCAATTTTAGGGATATTTGTTTAGGGGAACAACCTTACAACAGATGCTTCAAAAAGCGTAGAGAGGAAAATTAATTATTAGTGAGGAGGATGGTCCTAGTCTGAACAACATTGACATCATTTTCAATATATGTGTTAGAACTCAAATAGCAAAAGGATTCAATGTAGCAATGGAAGCCTTTGGCAAAATATCAATTTTTATAGGAGAGGAAGGTCGAAAAGTAAATGTTGGCACAATGTACATCATGATGGATTGTAGGTTGAGTCTCTTTGACATCTTCTAACCACCTCATGTCAACAAAATATTTCATCTTTGGGTAGATAGTAATCTTCTTTCGTAAGGAAAAATTTTCCATACGCACCACCTATTTGGATTGATTCATACTTTCCTGTATTCATAGAAGCTTTTGTCTTTTTTGCTTTCTTTATTGTCATTTGATCATTCTTATCATTGACACTATCTTGATTATTTGTTTGTTTGGCTTCAAATTGTTTTTTCTATCATGAACTTCAATACATTTTTTCTTTTCCTCGACATCTATTTTCTTGAGTAGAAAAGGACAAACATTAAATAAGTCTTCTTCACGATTATGAAAATTATAAGAATTAGGAAGATTATAATATGTAATTGGTTGAATGTAAGTTGTTCCGCCTACTTGCAATACCAATTACTTTTTATGATTAAGAAAATTCATATAACCCAAAAAAAAAGTTAAAAGTTAACGAGATCCCAATAGTGTAGAAATAGATTCCATATGCTTCGTTGGACTAATAAGACTAATAAATTTCTTCTCAACTCTCTCAAAAATCAACGGAAGATTAAATAGCTTGACAAAAATATGGAACTTTAGATTATTCTTTGGATGAGACATCAAAATCAAGAGTCTACTTACGACTAATCAACATTGCATGTTTATGTATAAAAGACCTTGTATCTAGGGTAGGCTGCACCATTGAAGCATTGCCTAGGTCAGTAAGTAGAAAAAATGAGAGTGAGTAGAAAAAACGAGAGTAATACTTGGTTTGAATGGCTTGAATTTCATGCTTTTGTATCACAAAATTTAATTGGAAATCAAAATTCTGATTATGAGGTAGTCCATCCTAAAGTTGAATAAATATATATTATGATGTAAGATAAACTACCAGTGACTCGTAGACATTATCAGAGAGAACAAAATTAGGTGTCTTAGTTGCATTATCATTGTGATTAGAAGAAGACATCATAGATTTTTGCTCACCAACTTCTAAATTTGCATTCCAAGAATTAAAAAGAAAATTCACATCAATAGAGGATGCAAAAATTTTGGCCTGAGTTGAAGAATTTGAAAATACTTTAAAGTCTTCCATAGGGGAATTCTAGAGAGTTCAAATCTGTTAGAGAAAGATCAAAGAGAAAGAAATCAAATTTGTTGCAGAAACATCATATCCAAAGAATTAGATATTTGCTCATGTTGGCTATATGAATTGTGGGCACATAGAGTCATCTAGCTTCTGTAAACACGTGAAATGGATAATATGTTTTCCTCATTGGAATGTCATCAAAGATTACAATGCGGCAAAGCATAGAATGCAACATTTATCAATCAAATCCGTCAAATCATCCTGCATTAACTACATAAAGGTTGCTTGGGGTATTAGTCAAACTAAAAGACATGACTAGCCATTCATAGAAATTGTTTGATGTCTTAAAAGCAGTTTTTCATTCATTCTCTAGACTAACTCTAATTTTATGATAACCACTGATCAAATCAATCTTGGGGAACACTTTAGCGTTTGTGAAAGCCTCAAGAATCTAATCTATACAGGGCATAGGAAATTTGTACTTAATAATGATTCTATTCATTGCTTTATAATCAATGCACATTTTAAGCTTATTACTTAGTTTCTTTACTTCTTAAAACATCAAGAATATCATCTATTCTGAAAATAGCAAATTCATACTTAATAGTGATTCTATTCATTGCTTTAGAATCAATGCACTTGCTAAGCACATCAATCTCTTTCTTTGGAACAATAACCATTGGTACAACACATGGAGGAATATATTTTCTAACAAAGTCATTAGGTAATAGCTCACTAACCTCATTGTGTTCCTCCCGTTTACTAGGAGTCATTTGATAGGATTTCTGTTTTGAGATGGTTGTAGTTGGAACGAAATCAATTTGTTTTTGAATAGACATAATTGGGGCTAGCCTCTCTGGTTGCCTTTGAACACTATTGATGTGTGAAGCCAATTTGTTACAGCATTATGTTTTAATGTTGACCTTTCTGTATAAAAATACAAGGAGTGTTGTAAAGGGAAGTTATGTAAACTCCCTTAAAATAGTTAATTAAATGCGAATGAAAAAAAAAGGTGAGGTGGTAGGAAGCTAATTGTGAGTTGGCTTGGAACCTTAAACCTATATAAGGTGCTTAGGGGGTTGGTTGTAATTATTAATTCTTTTAATCCTTGAAATAAAGAGCATTGCACCCTTTCTTGTGGGTTTTTTGTACATAGGGTTTTCACGTAAATTGCTGTGTTGCTTCTTATCTTTGATTTTTCTTGCATTTTGTTTCTTTGGTGTTTCATTGTTATTCTCTACATTTTTGTTTGTGTGGTTCTGCTGTTCAATCTAAGATTATTCATGCACTATATTTTGTAACAAGTGGTATTAGAGCTTTTTTGTTGCGAATTGAAATATTGAGATTTGGTGTGTGAGGGTTATTACACAGTAGTGCTGTACACATTAGTGAACCCTCGTAAGTGCAGTGGAATAGAGTGAGTGGTGTCCATGCCATTTCTCTACGATTTTTTCAATTTTGTGTAAATTGTGTTTTTAGCTCTCAAAAATGGAACACCTATCGATGGCAGAAAGATTAGTCAAAGTTGAGAACTGGGGAACTTGGAAGATCTTGATGGAGGATGTTTTTTTAGCTAAGGACTATGGTAATGCAAAATGCGAGAAGCTTAATAGGAAGGTTCTCACAACCATACACCCATGCCTTAGTAGTGGCATATTGCTGACATACAGAGGAATCTCTTAGGCACATGAACTCTGAAAACTTCTGTATGAAAGGTATAACTGGCCCACTAGGATGATAAATATTACACTATTAATGGAATTTTCAAAATTAAGATGAAGGAGGGGACATCGTTGCAAAGCCATTTTGGCGAGATGAATGGCTTCTTCGCTCAAATAGATGATTTGGATATCAAGTTTGAAGAAGATGTGAAGGTAATTGCTGTACTCAGTTCTTTGCTTGATTTGTTGGAGACCAATCGAACTATCCTACTTCCAGGACTATGTCATCAGTCAACCTTGTGATATGAAAATTGCCGGATGCCAAAAAGACTGGAACTGTGGATTCTCCTACAACTGGTGAAGCTTTGGCATTATAAAGGGGATGTTGTCAAAAACAGAGATAGATACAAATGACGTGTTCAGAGTAGAACTAGAGGAAGATCTACCAATAGAGACCTTGAATGTTGGTATTGCCACAAGAAGGGTCATCTCTGCAATGATTGTTATGTGTTGAAGAATAAACATAAGCATAGAAGTGAAGGTAGCAACAAAGGACATGGGCAGTAGGACCGTGAAAATGGTGAAGGCTAGAGTTCTGACAAAGAAGTAGATGTCATTCTTGTTGCAAGTGATGCTATTGACAATGTTTTGCAATACTCCAGTTCTAATGTTTGGATTTTGGATTCAGGAGCTTCATTCCATGTGGGCCTGCATGTTCCAATGTTTTGCACCTACACAAAAGTTGCAAATCAATGTGTCTTTCTGGGTGATGACAAATGCTGTGACATTGAAGGAATTGGTTTAGTCATGTTATAGGATTCAGATGGTAGTAAGGTATTTTTGAATGAGGTTTGTTATGTGCTGCAGCTTTCAAAGAACTTTAATTCTGCTGAACAACTTGATATTGTTGGTTGTAATATTTCATTTGGAGCTGGTAGCTTTAAGATTGTGAAGGGTTCCCTAATTCTTGCATGTGGTAAGGAAGGAACATGGCATTTACTACATGCAAGTGTAATATGAGCAACTGTTGCTGCTGCAAATGAGGACACGTCTCTTTGACACAAGAGACTTGGACATTTCAACGGAACAGGAATGAAGACTCTAACTTCAAAGAAAATGCTTTCCAAATTCAAGTCTATTCCATTGGATTTCTGTAAAGACTGTGCAGTGGCAAAATCTAAATGGGTAAACTTCAAAAGATCTAGTTCTAATAATAAAAAAAATTCTAAGTTGGATTTGGTTTATTTGGTTTTTGGTAGAGCTTTGTATTTTGTTACATTTATAGATGATTTCTATAGGAAGATTTGGTTGTTTCTTGTGTCTTTGAAAGACAACTTTTTTAATGTTTTCAAATAATTTAAAGTTAAAGTTGAGAAAAAAATTGGTTGTAGTATTAAATGTCTTGTGATTGATAATGGAGGGGAGTATACCTGCAATGAGTTTGAGAATTTTTGCATGCAAAATAGAATTGTTCATACCAAAACTCCACCATATACTCCGTAAAATAATGGCGTTGTTGAGAGGTATAATAGAACTGTCTTTGAGAGGCTGCGTTGTTTGTTGCAGTAGTGTAATGTTTTAAAGCAAATTTGGGTTGAAGCAACAGTAACTATTGCTTATTTAATCAATAGGTCCTCTCATACAGGTCTTCAAGGCAATGTACCAGTATTTGTTTGGAGTGGGAGAGCACTCAATCTTTCTCACCTGAGGGTCTTTGGTTGTGAAATTATGCCCATCAGCAAAATGCAGCTATACTTGATGGATGTGCACGTAGATGCAGTTTCATTGGATATGGTGGTGATAATCTTGGTTATAGATTGTGGGATCTTGTTGATGAGAAAGTGTTAAGGACACGTGATGTTTTTTTCATGAAAGCTTGATGTTTTACATGAAACAAGAACATGAACTAAACCAAGAGAGAATTTTAGCCCTTCTGTGAAATCATTTAGTCATGATGATGATGATTTAAAAGTTGAACGTGTTCGTGATGATAAGCATGCTTTGTCTAACAAGTAGGTGTATAGAATTAAAGCTGAAGCCAAATGGTAGAAACGGTACAAAGCCAGATTGGTTGTCAAGGTATTCAGTCAAAAAGCAAGCATAGACTTAACAGAGATCTTCTGTTCTGTTGTGAGACATTCTTCCATATGTGCCATTTTATCTCTTTTTGCTAGTTTAGACTTGGAATTGGAACAATTAGACATAAAGGCTACCTTCTTGCATGGTGACTTAGAGTAAGAGATTTACATGAAATTATCTGAAGGATATGAGTGGAGAGAAAAACATTTGGTTTGTAGGTCAAAGAGAAGCTTTTATGGTTTAAAGCAAGCTCCTAGACAATGGTACAAGAACTCTGATAGTTTCATGTAGGATTAAAAATATGAGAAGTGTACCATTGATCATTGTGTTTATGTTCATTGGCAAACTTCTTGTAAGATTACTATCATGTTACTGTATGTTGACATGTTCATTGTAGGAAATGATGGACATGAGATCAAAAGGCTAACAAAGGAAATGGGCAAATGTTATGCCACAAAAGATTTTGGTACAGCAAAGCAAATATTCAGTATGCAGATTTCTAGAGATAGGGCACATCGCAAGTTGTGGTTTAGCCAATATGAGTATATTGGTAAGGTGCTTGAACGTTTTCATATGACAGATTGCATTTTTGTTAGCACCCCTTTAGTTGGTTATTTTCAGTTGTGTATGGAGGATTGTCCGTGTCCTAAATCTAAAGGAGAAAGATGAAGAAAGTGCTATACACTTCAGTTGTTGGTAGTATGATGTATGCAATGGTTTGTACTAGACCGTAGTGGGAGTTGTTTCTTATTACATGAGGAATCTTGATCCTAAACATTGAGAAGTAGTAAATTAGATGTTGCGATATTTGAAAGTTACACAAAACCTTTGCTTATGTTTTGGTAACTTCACTTTGGATACTATTGGCTATGTGGATGCAAATTATGCAGCATGTAAAGATAGCAGAAAATCCACTTCTGGATATATTTTTCTTATGGGTTGAGGTCTTGTTAGTTGGATGTCTCAATTGCAAAGAGATGTTGCATTATTTACTACCAAGTCAGAATGTATAGCTTTGGCAGAAGCACCCAAGGAGATGGTTTGGCTGAAGTGGTTGCTTGGTTGGTTTTGGTTGAAACAAGCACAATATATCATTTACTGTGAGAGGGCTATTCACTTGGCCAAGAATGTTGCTTATCTTGCTCAAACAAGACATATTGACGTGAGGTATGATTTCATCAGATAAAAAAAATTGAAGATAGGGAGCTGGATGTGCAGGAACAAAACATTGAGGGGCATATAGATTTCCTAACAAAGGTAGTTTGCTGGAACAAACCATCGATTATGTTGCAAGGGCATACACTTGGAGACTTGATTTACAACATTTGGAAAGCAGTGCATCTCTTGCCAAGAGATTTGAAGAGATATTAAATTTTTCTTCAAGTGGGAAAGTGTTGATGTGTGAAGCCAAATTTGTTATAACGTTATGTTTTCACTTTGACCCTTTTGTATAAAAAATAAAAAAATAAAAGGAGTGTTGTAAAATGAAGTTATGTAAACCCTATTGAAATAGTTAATTAGAAGTGAATGGAAGAGAAAGGGTGAGGTGGCAAGAAGTTGACTGTGAGTTGGCTTGGAGCCTTAAAGCTATAGATGGTGCTTAGGAGGTTCATTGTAATTATAAATTCTTTTGCTCCTTGAAGAAAAAAAGAGCTCTACATCCTTTCCCATGCTTTTTTCCCACATAGGTTTTCCACATAAATTATTGTGTTATTTGCTATCTCTGATTTTTTTTTTCATTTTGTTCCTTCGGTTTTTCATTGTTATTCTTAGCATTTTTCTGCATGGTTTTGCTGTTCAATCTAAGATTTTGTGTGTGCTATATTTCGTAACAAACACATCAGCAAATTCTAAAGTTAAAGGGTTGATTGTTGTTGGATGATCACAAGAATTCTCAACTTCACAAGTGGCCAATGTAGAAACAATCATAAAACCATGCCCAACCTACTCATGCTCATGCAGATACTCAATTTGACTAAGCAAAATCAAGGTTTACATTAGTTTGAAGACCTGCCTTGTATTGCTTAGTACGCATTGGAATCAAACACTGATTAAAATGTTGGTGATTTTTCACCCCATAGGAAAAAAATTGATGACCTTTTTTATCATGAAAAAGTCACCAATTTGGTATGACTTTTTCAGCCAACTTTTTTTTTTAAAAAAATTCGCAAAAAATAGTGACCTCTTCAAAAAAGTAGCACAAAAAATGATTTTTTCAAAATAAGTCTTTGAAATATGATAAAATATTTATAAATTATTTCAATTGAGAAAAAAAATAAATTCAAAATTCTTCAATCTTAAATGCAGTTAACAAAGTTAATAAAATTCAATTAACAAGCTTCCTCTTCTATTCTTAAGCCTTAAAGGACTTGTAATGTAATGATGAGGATGATTTTACAACTAATCTTATTAAAGATGATGACGTTGATAGTGAAAGTGATGGGGTTGATAATTAGACTTGTAATGAATATGTAGATGACATGGCTGAAGAAGCTTATGTATCTTTTTATGTAAATTAAGAAAAACATCCTTTTAATTACCATGAATGAATTATTAGAAATGGACTAATATGCAAAGGTATTTAAAGCTAGTAGAGTGGATATTGAAGAAGCTCAGTTTTATAAAATCAAGTTGAAGGGAAGAAAAGTGGAGCTACACCAAACACATCAACAAATACATCTGATTCATAATTACTTTGTTGCATTATGTTTAATATATTATGAATATTTTACAATTAGACATTAATGTAACATGCTTTATTTTTTGAAACTCAAGGTCATCATTGTTTAACTCCTTCGTTTCAAATTTTGAAATGCTGCCCAAAGCTTGCACAACAATATCAAATATAGCGTCCATATACATATCAAATTCCTTAGCAGTCCTATCAGAAGGGGTACGATAGGTTTGTGGATGGCGAGCACAGGAGCTAGAGTTGGAGACGGTGTGGGGGCAAGGGCTGGCATGGGGGAGGCTGTGAGTAGTGACATCGGGGGGGATCTCGAGGTTGATGATGGCTTTGTGGGGGGGGGGGGGGGGGGGGGGGGTGCAGGTGCTACAGATGGTTATGGTTTCACAGATGAGGGTATCGAGGTGTGCTCCCACCAGGATGGCGTGATGAGGTTGTGGTTCAATTGACCTCTTGACAAGGGGGTTTAGACCATGGAGCGTAGCTTGATTGGACGTTTTGTTTCATTTGGGGCCTAGCCTGGGCTAGACCTTATCCACAAGTGGACTGTGGAGGTCTAGGGGATTAGGGAGGTGGAGGTGCATAGTTTATCAGACGACCTACTATTGTTCATCTTCAAGAGCCTGGAGGACCAGGATATGGTCCTCCAGGGTGGGCCGTGGTTCTACGACACTAGGGGGTTGGTGCTTACGCATTGGCAGCTGAGAAAAACGAGCCATCGCAAGGTTGACTGTTGGTTTCGGGGTTTAGGACGATGCAGGGCCAAGGCTCTTGTGCGTCACCCAAAGGTGGATCCTCAAGGTGGGGGATGGGGTTTGGTGGGGTGGTGGTGATGGGAGCTGGCTTCGCTTGTTGGCCCTTGTGTGCCCCAAGTGGTGCCTGGGGGCATGCGTAGCTTGTCTCCTGCTACCCCATCTTCTATCATGCCCACTAAGTTGGGGGTTGAGCTCCCCCAGTTGGGCGATTAGGTTAATGTGGTTCAGGGGAGTTCAAAGCCATGGATGCCAGTTTCGACTCCTCCACCTTTAGAAGATTCTAGCAATTTTCTAGTTTCACCAGAGGAGGTTAGGTTTGGCTGCCCGTCCGATTTGCTATTTCGGGACAAGTAGATGAGGAGGAGTATTGACTTGGGTATATAACAAACCCTGAAAGAGATCTACCAGTGATGATCTACTGGTCACACATGAAGATCCTTTCATGGAATTGTAGGGGATAGGGTACGCCCTATAAAAGAATTACATGTGAGAGATTGTGCAAAGTGAGGAATGTCACATTGTTTGCTTGTAGGAAACTAAGCTACAGGCTTCTGAAACATTCCACCTGTGATGGGTGGATTGGAATTTGCACTTGAGATTGTGTCAAGGGCGTGCGGGGGGTCTTGTCATCTTGGCTCGCCCTAAGGTTTTGATGATTGATTCATTGCAATGGAGCATTACTGTCTATGTGCCATCCGAAGCCTTTGGTTGATGAACTTCTATGGGGCCCAAGCCTGGCAACTTTGGTTGCAAGAGCTAGAGTGGATGGTAGTGCTGATCCCGAATCAGCGAGCCTAGCTCATTGTGGGTGATTTCAACCAACGACTTTACTCTTGGGAAAAGTCGGTAATTGATTGTATTAGCCCCCTAGGGGCTCAAGAATTTTAGAAATTTTTAGTGTCACACTTGTTGGTTAACTTGGAGATCACAAATTATCAATTTATGTGGACTAACAGATGCAGGGGGGCCGAATAGGTTCTCTCTAGGATTGATCGGGTTTGGGTAAGCTGAAAGCTTTTACTATGGTTGGATGTGTAGGTTTTCGGTAAAGAGCGGCAAGCTTCGGATCACCAGTCGATCATTTGTTGTCTGGGGGCTCCCCAAAAATGGTTGCATTGACCATTAGGTTTGAAGTTTCATGGTCGCTCAAGCCATGGCTATGTCCCCTAGCGGGAGAAATTTGGGTGGGCTACTAGGGAGATAAGGGGGACCCTAGGAACTTTTTGTGGGATGGCCTCTACTTGAAGTGGGCTATTTGATGATAGGTCGTGTAGGATAAATTTTTGTTTCGGTTTGGCCGTAGAGACTTGCAGTCTTGGTTGCAAACAATCTAGGTCAAACAAGAGGTGGGAGAGGACCTATAGGACAATGAAGTGGGGGTTCTGAAAGAGCTATAGGCGCTGGACCTTAAAGAGGAAATTTAGTAGTGGCAAAGGTCGTGGATTAGATGGCTCAGGGAGGGCAACTGATAGATGAGATTTTTCTTTCGACTGTCAAGTCTCAAGGATTGAACCAACACCCCCTTTATATGATAGTTAATGGATCCCTAGTGGATGATCTTGAAATGGTGGGTCGGTTATTGGCTGACTATTGGGGCATGATTTGGGTGAAGTAGCCTATGTTGTTGATCTCTGTGTAGGTCCTGTAGGTGTTGGATGAAGAGTACACTGCTTAGTTGATGGGCCCGTTCACCCTACAGGAGTTAAAAGTCACCATTGGATCCATGTTGAGGGTAAAGTGCTTGGGCTGGATGGCTGGAATGTTGATTTCTTTAAGGAGTATATTGATATTGTGGGGCCCAATGTTCTCAATACTTTCAACGTAATGTTGGCTAAACGCTAGGTGCATTGAGAGATTAATTGCTTGAGAATTCTTTGCATCCCCAGGTGGGCCGATGCCTCCTCCCTTGCACATTTCAAGGCCATTGGGGTCTATAATGTGTTGATCAGAATCTTCTCTAAGATGATCGTCTGTCGATTGGTCCCCATCTTGCCAATGGTTGTTGGTGAGCACCAAATGGGGTTTGTTTAGGGGCACTTCTTGCAGGACTAGGTGATGCTTATGTAGGAAATTTTGCACTCCTTGCGAATCTCGAATTTCCCTAGACTGTCTTAAATTGGACATTACAAAGGTGTATGATATAGTTAGTTGGGAAGTGCTTGCTACCATGATGTTGCACAAGGGCTTTGATCCTACCTTCATGCACATGTGCATCCAAATGTAGGAGTTAGCCGCTTTCTCCTTTGATGTCAGGGGTAAATTTTGGGGTTTTTCTTCCCCTAGTCAGGGTTTAAGGTAGGGGTTCCCTTTTCACTATTGCTATTTATTATTGCCATGGACCTGCTAAAATACTATTGCAAGGTTGCAGGAGTTTGGGGGCTTGAAGTTGTGGGGGTGGAGTGCCTAGTGGAGCATTATGTTGATGACACAATGCTTCTTAGTCGGGTTGGGGTGCCCTAGGCATGCAAAATTAACCAGGTGCTTGCGTCTATGGTGGGGGAGGTTGGCCTAGTGATTAATCGAAGGAAGTACTTGGCCCACTTCTTTAATGTGGATGCACGGGTAAGGAGTTGGATCATGCAAGTGCTGGGGTTTCTCTTGGGGGTCATCCCAGGACTCATACCTTGGGATCCTATTGTTTGCTTGGGGGTGGTGTGCTTCTTGGATTACGGTCCTTCAAATAATTGAGAGTCAGGTGGGCCATTGGGCCAATCGCTTTCTCTCCAGGAAAGGGAGATTGGTGCTAGCGTCTAGGGTGCTTATGACGATGGTGCATTTTGTGGTTTCCATTGCTACCCCCTATAGACCATGATCCAGAATATTAATAAGCTGATCTGAAAGTTTGTATGGTTGGGGGGTAGAGTGCGGAGTAATTTGCATCTTGTTGAATGGGATAGGATTGCCTGCCCTCGAGACGTGGGGGGCCTGAGCATTATCAAATTTGAAGACAAGTTGTTGATGGGAGAACAACAACAACTGTTATGGTTGACCCAATAGGGAGACAGTACTGTGTAGTGGATTCACATTATGCGATGGAAATATGATAGGTGGCAAATGGGGTTGCATGATTCTAGGCCATGGAAGATGCTTTGCAGGTATGCACAACGCATGCTAACACGGGGATGTGTAGTGGATTCACATTATGCGATGGAAATATGATAGGTGGCAAATGGGGTTGCATGATTCTAGGCCCTGGAAGACACTTTGCAGGTATGCACAATGCATGCTAACACGGGGATGGATGGGGGAGATGCTATGCTAGCTCATCAAATCGATATACCTACCGATCCTTGGCTGGAAGCAAGTTTGCAGGGGAGGCTACTAGAGAAAATCAAAGTGTTCCTTTGGCTTGTTGAGAGTAATGCGTTGCTTGTATGGGTATTATTACAGAGATGCGACCTCAACATCGACAATAATTGCCTGTTGTGCTGTAGTGGGCCTAAGACTGTACTTCAATTTGTGTTTTAGTGCCCCTACATGTAGGACACGTGGTAGGTGGTAGGGTGGCATGCCTTGTTGCCGTTGATGGGAGACTCAAAAGCCACGCTGCTTTTATGGGAGGTGTGGAAGATACGAAACATTAAAATCTTCTGACAACAACTTGTCCCCAACCTTGTGCAGGATGTCATTCCAATAGAGAAAGCATGGAGGGAAATTGTTGTAGCCATGGGGATCACATTGACATACTAGCTGGCCTGCATGGCGTTTCACACTCACAAGGAGCTCTAGTGTTTGGTTGAATGGTGGGGTTGGGCAGAGTTGCTGCCACATTTAGAGGATGACCCAGCTCTCCCTGATGATGCTTTCTTCTCCAATTGGCGGGTTGAGAAGACAAAGTTTAGGGGGGTTTAGATCATGTTGACAGAGATAGCATTGGTTGCTTACTTGGAGGCCTCGGCTGTTGGGGAAATTATTCTCCCTTCTACCAGAGGGCTCTAGGATGCTGAACAATGTTTCCCTGCTGGAGTGGTGCCACCTACGAAGAGCATACATGTGCCCAAGTTTGGCCTACCACTGATATGGAGATGGGATGCTGAGCTGGTCGATAGATTTTTTGTCCAGTCTAGCAATTCCTCCAAGTTGCAAGTCCCACACTTTGCCTTCTTGAAATGCATGCAACTTGGATGAAGGGTCAACCTATCTTGTTTCTTTCTCGAAGTCTTGCAGTAGCGGAAGAGGGCATGCCATTTTAGGCTCATCCTAGCCCTTTGGCAGGATGTGGTTGCTGGGTGCCTAGCGATAGATATCCCTATAGCTTCTAGGTCAAGGGCAACTGTGAAAGCTACGATGGTGTATTCCAGGAAGCGGGTCAAGTGGTGGGGGGCATCGGCTCTAATGTTGATGGTTGTGGCGGGAGCGAGTCCGGTTGATATGGATACGGGTTTGGGTGGGGCTTTGGTGTTTGTTGCAGAGTTGGCCAGGTCGCTGAGGAGGCGGTGGCCAAGGCTAGAGTTGAAGAGTAGTGAGCTTGGGAGGCCCGTTGGGAGGAGGCCTTCCAATGGGCATAGGCTGACCTGGAGTCCCAGTTCCATGAGTAGGAGTAGGAGCTCATTAGGCACTAGGCCGTATAGGTGGAGAGCTCTCGGGCAAGGATGGTGGATGAGTTGCACGACTAGGTCCGGGCAGAGTTGAAGTAGGAGGAGATCAATTGGAGGGAAAGGGAGTAGACAGAGTGCGTACAACGAGCTTGGGAGTAGGCAGAGGAGGTGTAGCGACAACACCAACTGCATCAGACACATGAGTAAAGTGTGTGGCAGTGGTTGGAGGAAGGGCGATGCCCATACATTACTTTGGGCATAAATCGTGAGGTCATGTGGGCGGTGCTTAAACGATACATTCGTCGAACCTCCATGTGCTTCCGTTCAGATGGGTGTGGGTTGGTTGAGGAGCAGGCTCAAAGGGAGGCTACTCTACAGGATTTTTTGTAGGCCGCAAGTTTTGTGGATTTTGAATTGCATAGGAACATGCTTGATAGTCTACACGCCCTCGAGAGGTAGAACTGCGAATGTCACACCATACCTATGTATCTGTAGTGGCTCTGTTGCAGCCCATGTCTCGTCTCTCGGTTCACTTGGCTGGTTTGCCGCTTGGTCTGTTTTCTCTATTGGGCTAGTTCTCGGCTAGGTTTGCATTCATGACATTCCCTTTTCTTTTTGGGACCGGTGTATCCCTGTGGGGGTTGGGGAGGGGGCGTTGATGTTTCATCCCTTGGCTTATGAGTTCATTGAGGGTTTCTTTGTTGTTGCTTGGTGGTGTGGGTTTGGGGTGGTCTTTCTGTGATTGCGGTGTTCCTTGTGGCTTTGCTGTCAGGGGGTTCTTCCTCTTCAGGGGTTGGGTCCATCTGGCCTGTTTCTCATGTTATCCATTTGTACAGATTTCCTTTTAGTAATTCATTCCCAAACATTCTCTCAAAAAAGAAAAAAAAAGCATGCTTTATTTTTTAGGACTTTGTTGGATTATGATTTTGTGAACAAATGAACCTTAATAGTATTTAAGGTTATAGTAATATTCTTTGCAGCTTTATATATTAATTATGTTCTTTGTTAATATCTTTTTTAGTTTCTGTCTGTAATTGTGTTATCGATATTTATTATACATATTTATATGATGTGTAGTATAAAGCGTTCAAAATATTGCTTTTATAGACACATTGACCTTTCTGCCATTTTTTTTTGGAATGTTTGTTGACTTTTTAACTTTTCTGATTTTTTCAGGAAGCTGAAAATATTGTTTTTCTTACATTTTAATCACTAGAATCAAATCATGGATGTTGTGAATTGTAGAATCTGACCAAATATCTTACCACCATCAAAATAGCTTTATTGTCAAAATATCTTACCTAAATAACATCACAATCAATAAAACGAATATTACAAGAGATCTAATATCTATAGGTTCCAATCTTAAATGACAAAACACACTTCTCCTTGGCTTGAATGAAATGGTCTTTGGAGCACCAATGCAACTTGTGGAGCCTAGGATGGGGAAATATAGGCAAATCAATCCTAATAACAATCCTTATAGAGATTACATTCTTTAGAGGATCATCATCAATCAAGATGTGAGTCCATTTTTCACTTTTTAAACATCTAGCCCTTCTCATTCTTTTTTTTTCTTGAGAAAATTTGAGAGTATATTAGAAAAATAGCAAGATTATGTACATTACACAAAATGGGGTTAAAGAAACCCCCCCACCTCATCTCATCACCACTTAAAATCGTGGTGAGGAACAAAACCACTGCCCCACCCCAGAACCCCAAGCCCCCCAACACCACCAACAAGATGACCAGCCCATGTGTCCCTTCCCCCCAACTCTTTGCCATGGCCGATGCTACCAGGAACCAATGACACAAAATCTAAATCAAAGCATCAAACAAGCAAGACCAATTAACCAAGACCAAAACCAAAACTCCTCTACCACCTAGAATCGGTTGGGCAGCCGAGTGCAAGCGCAAAAAAGCCCGTTCCTAGGCATGCATGACATCTAGCACATCCCAATACTTTTCCGAATCAATGAACACAACAGCCTCCTAGAAAGACTTGTACACCTTTGCCTTTTGAGCCTATTCCTTAGGCATCCCTTTGCTAGTAGGGTGTAGATCAAAACCTTTTAGTCTGATGTCTTTTGGGTGCATGCCATGTAGTATCGCGTCTAATGTCCAACACCTCGTAAGGGTAGCACCCTTGTCTCAACCATCTATGCACACCTTGTTCATGGGCACAATCCAATTGTTGTTGGATCTGTGTAGCCTCCTCCTCCTCCCTGGCACATCTCTCTTGCTCCTCCTTCTTGTGCAATTCCTGAAGGCGTGCCTCTTGTAGGAGCTGCTCCCTCACCATCTCACGAAGCTCGGCCTCTAATGCATCTCTAGCCACAACCTTCTCTAGACCTTGCTGCTACCTCTCCTCCCAAACTGCCTCCTCTAGCTGCCTTCGGAAATTTGTCTCTTGCTTTGCCCAATGTTGTAGGCAAGCCTCCCTTTTTGCTTCTCATGCCTCCACGGCCACATGAACAAGAAAAATTTCCACCCCTGCAAAATAAGAAACCTCCTCCCTACCCTTGTGAGAGCCCTCCGACTGAGCCTCTAGAGGCTCGGTTGACATCGCCGTCCCCAGCTCCAACCTCAGGCTAGTATCTCTTTGAAGCTTGACCTCATCCTATTCTCCTCCTTTGGTTTGCAAAGGGGATGGGCTCTTGCAACTTGGCCCCACGGCATCCCTTGGTGTATCCTCGACTTGTTCCTTCGAGAGAGCCCTTGAACCTCCACCCTTCGAATCACTTGATAGATCGATCATTGGTGGCGCCTCACACACAAGCATTGACACTTATAAACCCCATGAACAGTTGGGCTTGTGTTCGGCCTCATAACCTCCGCCTGCGATGCATGCCAGAAGGCCAAAATTAGGCTTGAGTGATGTCCCCTCTACTGCCGCCGAAGTACATCCAGAAAATATGTTGGCAAATTTGCTTGGGCAGTCGTTCGCATGCACTGTACGAAAGAGAAGTGTAGACCTTGCAACTTAGAAACATTACTTGATTGCACAAAGAACTACTAGACCACCTTTGTTGCCTTTTACCACAATTCTGGTAGCATTGACCTTAAAACCTGCCTGCGTCCTATTTTGGGCACTAGTCCCAAGAAAAATGCAGCCGCATTCTGCAACCCGCACAAGAACCACCACACCATTTGTTGACAGCCCTAAAGCCGCACAATATTTTCCTTCGTTAGTAGCATTCGCACCCCTCTAAACAAAGTGAGCTCCCCTAGCCAATTCATAAATAATGGTTCATCTTCCTAGTCTAGTTCCCCTTGTAATAGGGGAGGAGCTTTGCCCATCCAACCTAGATAATGAGGTCCCATAGCATAGTGTTAGCCCTATACCCATCGCTCGTTGGCTCAAAGGTCAGCATGACCCCCATGGTGACTTGTGCTTTAGTCCACAAATGAATACCATACGTTGCAATGTGCACTAGTGCTGGCAAAGGCATCCCAAAAAATGCAACAATTTTGCGCCTTCCATAGCGTTCCCCAGAATTGCCGCCTCTTTCTTGTTGCTTGTTAGATTCAAACTTGGCCGGTTCACCGCTTGAAACACCCGATGCCTAAAAGTACACAAGTGGATATGAAGTGTCCAACCGTCTCCCCCACATCCATGCAAAGGGGACACATGTTAGGCACATTGACCCCCTACCCTAGCAACACTGCACGAACTAGCAG
The DNA here is from genome assembly GCA_015680685.1 of Gnetum montanum. Lineage (NCBI taxonomy): Eukaryota > Viridiplantae > Streptophyta > Gnetopsida > Gnetales > Gnetaceae > Gnetum > Gnetum montanum. The sequence continues at coordinate 226,470 of MNCI01015627.1, forward strand.
AGTGAGATGTTTAATCAGCCAAATGAACATTTTTATCTTTTCCAGCAACTTACCTTTCCATAATGTCTTCCAATGACCCACGTTCGGGTACTTGTACTTGATGAGCTGTCTTGGGGATGTACCCAGTAGGTCCCATTAAATCATTGTTTGGGCATGCTCACAAATTTTCTTCCATACATGTGAATCATTAGCTGTTGCCTCCCATCTATGATACTTTCCATCAATCATGTTGACCCATTGTGTTGGATGATGATACGACCTCGTACTTTGATTCATGAGTTTATGGTATCCCATATCAATATGATTCGGAAACTTGGAAACTCCCAGACCCCTCGCACCCCTTGGCTAGGGCACCACATCCCATTGAACCAAATGCAGATGTTTCCCACCCTTGCCTCCAAACCATGTAAACCTCTGAACAATCTGATCAATGGGCTCAATAATACCAATCAAAGGTGAGGCCACCGTAGGCATGTATCTAGCCATTGCCAACAACATTGTTGTGGCAAGTAGCACCTTGCCCGCCTTGGTGAGAAACTGACTTGTCCACTGATGAATACATTTCTAAAGCCGTTGGATAAGTCCCTCCCAAATCTTTTGACAATGCCAATCATACAAAGGAAGACCCAAGTATGAGTCACTCTGCCCCCAGAAGAATCCCTAATTGCTGAATAATCAATCCCTTCACCTGGGCTGCCATGTTTTGCATATGAATCATTGACTTATCCTTGTTAATTTCCAGCCTGACTTCTCCCGCCATCCTTTGTAGCACCCGATTGATCACGAATGCTTGCGGCATAGCCGCCCGAGAGAATAACATGGTATCTTTGGCATAGTGTTTGGCTAGGCATCTTACACTTGCAATTTCCAACCCCCTCACCTGTTCAGTTTTACGATATGTCTAGATGGTGTCCATGACTAGGATAAACAAAAATGGAGACAACCCTTCTCATTCTTGGATGAGTCCTTGGTAGTTTTTCCTTTGTTTTCTTCTTTGATTTTCTCTTGCTTTCTTGATGGTCTTCCTTGGCATTGGTCTTCTCATTTGCCCCTTTTTCACCTTTGTAGCCCTTAGTGTCTCTATCCTTTAAATATTTGAGATCCTTGCCCTAGCCATGTAGTTTCTTATCAACTTTGAGTGCCAACTCAAATGCCTCATCTATGTATTGAAGCTTATAAAATGTGGGTTGTTACTTGTACTCCCTTCTCAAACCTTCTAAGAAGTTAAATGCTTGTTCATATTCATACCAGCAAGTTGTAGCTTGTTGGAAGCTTTGAGAAATTCCATGTAAAAGTGCTTGATATCTTGATGAGGACATCACCCAACCCTTGTGTAAATTTTAATGTATTGTGTGTGTTCTTGTGTTGGCGTTGTTGGTGATGATTCCAAGGTGTTTTGGCACGTTTGGAGGTGTTTGGAGTCTATTTTGATGAGTTGAGGGGGTTACAAGGTCAATGGGGACTTGTTTAGAGGTGTCTAGATGTTATTGACCTTGAAATAAGCATCTTTCTTTTTTGCCCTACTATGATAGACGTATCCTCTATAAGATAGACGTCTACTTTGGAAGCAAGATGTTTGCATTGAATGCTAGACGTCTTTTGCAACTCATTTGCACTTAGGCAAGATGTCTCCTTTGGTGATGAATGGACATTAAATTTGTATTTTAAATGCCATAAAGATGAAGGGTCATACCAAGAAGCTATAAAAAGGCATTCAAGACTTCAAGTTGAGTATGCTAATCTGAAGGAAAAAAGGTTAGTCTCAAAGAGAGAGCTTATGCAATGGAATTTGCTTGAGAGGTAAAGGAGAGCACTTGAGAGAGGTTGAGAAAATCTCTTATAAGTATCTTGTCTTGAGCTTCTGGTCCAAGTGTGAGCAATTGAGGATTGAGAGGAGACATATGTGGCCTCTAAGATCCTTGGGGGAGGTGTGAGTTGAGCTTGGCTCCTCAATCTTGATATATTTCTCTATATTTTAAGAGTTCTTTTATAAAAAGGGAGATTTTATCCATTTCATCGTGTTCTTCTTGTTTTCTATGCTTAATTTGCTTAGGAATCTTGTGGAATGGGTCCTTTTGGGGTCTACTGATGTAGGCTCTACATCACATCTTTGTCAGCATGTCTCAAATACTTGAGTCTTCGAATAACTTCTTGCCTATGCTAGGTTTTCTTAAGTTTTTACCTCAATATTAATTGCATGGGCAGCTAATCCTTAACAGATGTACCATTGTTCAAGGAACATGCATGGATTTCCTTCTCCTACCAAATTTTAGTCATACACTCAAGCTTAGTTTCAGCATATGAAGCCCTTTGATGATCTTTATGTTATTCCAATTTAAAATACTTGTTCAAGGTCTTTAGCCAAAACAAAAAGGATTGATAAGGCTTAAGTAGGAGCAATTGCAGCAACAGAAGGAGCAACAATAGGAGCAGCAACAGCAACAGCCATGGCAACGACAATGGCAGCACCACCAGGAACCACAGGAGCAACCGCAACTGGGGGTGGCCCCGATGGGCTGGGGGCTGAGAAACTGGGGGGACCGGCGCTCGGTGGCACCATCGCGGCCCACTCCCGCAGTGATCACACCTTGCGGCTGCGGGTTCACCACCCCCCATCCGAGGGCGTCTGCATGATGTAGCGGAGCCTCATTGGTTGTTTCATCTCCTGAGGGGCCTGCCTACGGTTGGACCTCGTCCGCTAATGGGCGAAGGAACAGTGGAAGGTGGGTGATGTTGACGTTCGGAGCCTTTCCGAGGACCTGCTCCTCTTTATTTTCCCATCCTTGCAGGCTAGGGATTCAGTGCTGCTCGGTGGCCCGTGGTTCTACGGGGCTCGGGGGCTCGCCCTGACCCTGTGGCACCTTGGGGCCCACCGAGAAGCTGACTTGTTTACCCGGGCCCCGGTCTGGGTGTGGGTGGTTGGCATTCCTTGGGAACTCTGGAACCTCGAGTTCCTGACGGAGGTTGCGGGGTTTTTTGGTGACTTCATTGCCTTCGACCGCGTCATGCGGTCGATGGAGAGAATGGGTTTCGCCTGCTTCTGCGTCTGGCGCAGTTTGTCGGAGACAGACCTCGTTCGGGTGGTATTGCTGGAGCTCCCTGGGGGGGAGGAAACCCTCCAAGTTACTTTCGAGAACTTTGGAGCGAACCTTGCTCCGACGCGTGGCACGGAAAACCAGGCGGGTAGGCTAGACAGTTGCGGGTGTTGCGGGCAACCCGGAGACTTAGAAGCAGAATGTCGATTCCGCAAGGTGCGGCCGAGAGACCTGGCCCGACAACTGTTCGAGGGGGGCAACTGGGTCACCATGGGGCACAAAGGATAGTTGTGTCCCCCGTCCGACGAACTCCCCCTCGAAATAACCCCCTCTGCCCCCTACCTCGCTCCC
>MNCI01015627.1:230390-299079 GCA_015680685.1 Gnetum montanum
GTCTCCCCCCAGTCACCCACAGCCCCGTCAAACACCACGGAACCGGGGCCTGAGCTTCCCCCTTTGGGGAATGGGTAAACGTGGTTCAAGGGAGCACTCGAAACCACCAGCGCTAGGCGCAGGAGTCCCCTGTCGAGGAGGCTGGATGCATCCTAGTGGTACGGGACGACGAGGGTCACCCAGGATGACCGAGTGAGACCAGGTCTAGGAGCAAACAAGCCCAACGGAATATCGACTTGGGGCTACAACAGACCCTTCGGGAGGTCTACCAATGCCACACCTCTGGTCACACATGAAGGTTTTCAGTTGGAATTGCAGGGGACAAGGTACCCCCTATAAAAGAAATACCTTGCGCCGTATTGTTAAAGAGGAAGACTGTGAAATCGTTTGCCTCCAGGAGACCAAGCTGCAAGCGATGGAATCATACCTTCTCCAATGGGAAGGTTGGTTTACCCAGGTGCACCCCTGCCAGGGTAGGGCCAGGGGCCTTGCCATTCTGGCACATTACGCCATGCGGCTGGTGGACACTTCGCAGTGGGCCATCCATCATTGTCCAGATTCCCGCTCAAGGGATTTGGTTGACCAATTTCTACGGGGCGCAAGCATGGGAGCTGAGGCTACAGGAGCTGAACTGGGTGGCGGCGCTGGTGGGTGCTAGACCACCATTCCTGGATGGCGGTGGGTGACTTCAACCAGCGCTTACACCCTTGGGAGAAGTCTGGGGGAGCTGCCCCCCCCCCTCCCCAGGGTGCACAGGCTTTCCAGGACTTCTTGGAAACTCACTCCCTGGTGGACTTACCCATTGAGAACTGCCAGTTCACCTGGAGCAACCGACGAAAAGGGTCAGACCGTATCCTCTCCTGAATCGATCAGGTCTATGTCAGCTCTGACCTCCTCCTCCGCTCCACCGTGCACATGTTAGGGTAGGAAAGAGTCGCCTCCGATCACCACTCGCTGGTCTGTTCGCTCGGACCGGATAAGCCCCGGGCCCCATGCCCCTTCCGCTTCGAGGCCACATGGCTTTCCAAGCCGTGGCTGAGGCCTTTGGTTGAGGATATCTGGGCAGAATATCGACCTGATCGTGATGACCCGTGAAATTTCCTCAAAGAGGCCCTGCTCTGTCTAAAGTGGGCCATTCGGGCCCTCCCGGTGGAGGATAAGTTTTCCTTTAGATCAAGTCAACGGGCGGTTCAGGATCAGCTCGGTCAACTCCAGGCTCGGCAGGAGGCTGGGGAGGACTTGCATCTGGAGGAGCTGTGTCTCCTACGTCAACTCCAAAGCCTTGATCTGGAGGAGGAAATGTACTGGCGACAGTGCTCCCGGGTTAGATGGTTTCGAGAGGGGGACATGCAGCCAAGATTTTTCTTCGCCATGGTCAAAACTCGAGGTGGGGGCCAACCCCGTTGCTTGCGAACCCAAACAGTTGAAGTTATCGATGACCCGCAAGGGATCGCCAATGAGATGTCACAATACTGGGGGAGAATTTGGACCAAGCAGCGTACTCAACCCCTCTTGGTCCATGTGGAGAGGGTGCTACACAAAGGGGACAACATGCTACTGATGGCCCCCTTCTCTTGGCTGGAACTCACTACCACTATCAACAGCATGCCAGGAGGGAAAGCGCCTGGACCTGACGAATGGTCCTTTGAATTCTTCAAGACTTTTCTGGATATTGTGGGGCCCAATATCCTGGATGCGTTCAACCTCATGTTAGCCAGGAGGCAAGTACGACGGGAAATCAACTACTCTCGCATCGTGTGCATCCCCAAGTAGACTGACGCACAGCGCCCGGAGCACTTCCGTCCCATTGGAGTTTGCAACGTCTTCATCCGGATTTTCTCCAAGCTCCTGGTCAACCAGCTTGGGCCTCTTCTGCCCAAGCTGGTGGGAATCAATCAGGCTGGCTTTTTGCAGGGTAGGACCCTTCAGGATCAAGTTCTCCTCATGCAGGAGGTGCTGCACTCTCTTCGGACTACAGGCTTCCCCGACCTCTGTCTCAAGCTTGATATTGCCAAGGCATATGATACGCTCAGCTGGGAAGCCTTGCAAGCCATTATGCATCAAAAAGGGTTTGACCAAAGTTTCATCCAACTCTGTATACACATCCAGTTCTTTGCCGGATTTTCTTTCGATGTGGGGGGGCGGATGTGGGGCTTCTCATCCCGTGGCAGGGGGCTGAGACAGGGTGACCCGCTTTCGCCCCTGCTCTTCATCATCGCTATGGACCTCATGCAACATTATTGTAGCACTTCGGGGGTGGAGGGCTTGGACATTGTTGGGGTGGCTTGCCGGGCCGAACACTACGCAGATGACACCATGTTGCTCAGTCGGGCAGCGGCCCCACAAGTGCGTTGCATTAACACGGCCCTGACCCGATTGACAGCTGAATTGGGATTGGTAATTAACCGCACCAAATCTGCGGCACATTTTATTAATGTTGATGCGCAAGTAAAAAGCAGGGTGGTGCAAATCCTAGATATCCAGCTTGGGATAACTAAAGACACATACCTAGGCATCCTGTTGTACCAGTGGGGCTGAAACAATTCGTGGGGGCTGCTCCTGGAGAAGGTTGAGAAGCGTATGAACCACTGGGCCAATCGCTTCCTAACTCGCAAGGGTCGTCTCCTCGTTGCAATCGAGATTCTCATGGTCATCACATGGTTTGTGGCGGCCGTTGCTACCCCCCAAACGCCATCGCCCATCAGATTAACAGGATGGTTCGAAGCTTTGTTTTGGGGGGGGGGGGCAAGCTCCACCTCGTGAATTGGACCCGCATCGCGCGCCCTTGTAAGGCGTGGGGGGGGGGGGGGGGCATTACGTCCTTCGAGGACGAAATCATGTTAGGGTAGCAACGGCTCCTGCATCGCTTGACGCGCCTGGATGGGGAACCGAGTCAGTGGGCCCGGATCATCAATGTTAATTACCTGCAGTGGGAGGCCGGGACGCGTGCCTCGTGGCCCTGGTAGACGATCTGCCAGGACACGAGTGATGTTGGCCCAAGTTTGGTTGGACCTTAAGCTGCGTGCCCCGCTATCAGCCAAATACCCTTTGGAGGCCAGCTAGCAGCGGATCTGGTGCGGGCGGTCCCCGAAAAAATAAAAATCTTTCTTTGGCTCGTACGGTCTGATGCGCTCCCTGTGTGCCGTTCTGTGTAGGCGCGGCATCATGCAGGATGACACCTGCCCTTGCTGTGGCGCCGTGCCCGAGACGGTTAAACACTTTGCCTTTGACTGCGGTTACATGCGTGCCACTTGGCGCGCGACGACGATGCCCCCCCTTGATGCAGCTTATCGGCGATTCTTGGGCCACGCTACTTTTATGGGTGGCGTGGAAGGCAAGAAACTGCATAGTGTTTCACCACGATAGGCTGCCCCCCCCACCAGCGGCTAATTGCTCAGACGCGCCGTGCGTGGAGCGAAATCGAGGCGGCCATGGGTGTAACGTCGACGTTCGAGCCTGATTGCGCCGCCTTCTGGGAGGATGAGGAGCTTTGGCGGTTTGTTACCCGGTGCGGTTGGTCTACCCCGTTGCAACGGCTGGTTGGCGATCTAGATCTCGCAGATGACGCTTTTTTCGCTAACTAGGACGGCGACCGGACCGTCTTCCGAGGACGCGAGATTCGCATCACCGAGTTAGCTATCGCTAGCTGTCTGGGGACCTAGGCCGCTGGAGAAATTGTTCTGCCCAGAACCCACAGCCTACAAGACGCTGAGCTCTTCTTTGATGGACCCGTGCCACATACGCAAAGTCGATAGTTTCCCAGATCTTCCCTCCCCCGTCTCTGGGCCTGGGCGGCCGATTTGGTGGACCGTTTTTTCGTCCAATCTGGCAACAGGTCCAAACTTTAGGGTTTGCACTTTGTCTTTATGCGTTGTTTGAAGTTAGGCCTCCAGATTAATCTCCCATGTTTTTTTCTAGAGGTTCTCCTTCTTAATCGACGCGGCCGACATTCGGGGTTGATCCTGGCTCTGTGGAGGGGAGCTGGGGGGCGCCTGGCCCATCGTCCTTTGGCGCCCCCCCCCCCACTGGGGGTCACCCCTGCCTGCCCCCCTGCTACCCCCCTGACCCCTCGGCCTCGCCCAGCTGGGGGACTTGCTGGACCCAGCCAGCGACAACCTTCGCATGGGGACATTGCTCCCAGAGGGATCCGTGCCTCCCTGCTAGCCTCGTCAGGACGGCTTCCCCCTTGCTGAATCCCCCCAGCGACCGCACAAACTAGGTTGAAGAGTTGCAACAGGCTGAGCAGAGAGCAACGACCGTTGCGCAGGAGGCGGAGTGGCGTGAGTGGGAGGCCAAATGGAACAAGGCCCTTGCTCAATCTCGGGCTGACCTAGAAGCCCAGTTCCACGAGCGGGAACAGGAGTGGATGAGACAGCATGAGCTAATGGCGGAGGCCGCTCGGGCCCAACTTGTTGACGAGGTCTGGGCCTAGGTGCAAGAGGAGTTGAGACAGGAGGACGCAGCCCGTAGAGCTCAAGAGGAGGTGGAGAAGGCGGAGCAAGAACGTTTACAAGAGGAGGAGTAGAGGCAAAGACAGCTTGACCGGGCACACGAACACAGTGCCCAACATTTTGCACCATAAAAGATCTTGTTTGATAGTAGTTCTCTAGAACTTACTCTTCAACCTAGCAAAGCTTCTTCTATCTCAAAGCACACTACTAGCTCTTCACCATTTTATCTATCCAACCTCAAATTTGTTTATCACATCATTGTTAATCTGCATCCACTTGAACAAGATATCATCTAGAATATCATTGGTTTGCTCATCCATAATAATGAGAAGCAAGCAAGGGCTTAGAGCAAATCCTTGGTGTAGCTCAACCTTTGAAGAAAGTATGATCTCTCAACAAATAGTGTGGACTTGAGTTACTGCTCCATCATACATGTCTTGAATAGCCTTTATGTACTGCACTTGAGTTACTGCTCCATCATACATGTCTTGAATAGCCTTTATGTACTGCACTTGAGTTACTGCTCCATCATACATGTCTTGAATAGCCTTTATGTACTGCACTTGAGTTACTGCTCCATCATACATGTCTTGAATAGCCTTTATGTACCCTAATGGTATGTCTTTCCTTTTTAATGCCCACCAAACAATATCTTAGGAAACCCTAACCACTTAAAAATTTTATGTAGATTCCTTCTTTTCTTCATAAACTTCTCCATGACCCATCTTAGTAAGAAGATAGCTTGCATTGTTTCTTTCAAGTGTAAAACCAAACTGATTCTCAGTTACAATTGATTATTGCTTTAAGCATTATTTTGTAGCCCATAACTTCATGGTATGCTTTATAAGCTTGATGCCTGTATAGTTCACACAGTTGTGGATGTCTTGCTTGTTCTTGTAAATAGGTACTATAATGCTTCTCCTCCAATCATCTAGCATTTTCCCCTCTAAAATCTTATTTAAGTTTATTAACATGGTATTCCTATATTTTCCAGAGTTCCATACCCCCATATGGAGACCATTATGTCTTGTTGCTTTACCATCCTTCATCTTCACAAGAGCTTTCTTATAATTGAAGGCAAAAATACAATTTTAAAATAGTTTTGAGCTTACTATGACTAGCAACTCACCTGCACCTATAATTGGAGAATTAAAAAAAGAAAGAAAGAAAAAAACCCAAAAATGGACCATTTCTTAGTGCAATCAGATTGATATTTGCACCCCTCCTACCACTTGGTTGTTACTGGGTTGTAATTAGCAGTTCCTTGGTGGTCTCAGTTTGGCCTGGAATCTCAAATCTTTAGTTCTGGTGACAAACTGGGACTTGGTTGCAATTGATGACAACCTGACAGTGAACTGTGAGTTGACTGCAATCCACAGTTTGCTTGCAAGTGCTTGGTAGAAGAGACTTCGAGTACAATATAGTTGAAAGCTGGACTGTGACTCACACTGTGACTGCAACAGCCTGCCAAAAATATTTCCAATATACGAAATAACCTAAAACTCAAACACAAATCCTACAATAACCTAAGATCCCAAAACATCAAATTGAGGATAGGAAAGCAACAGGAGTGAGGTGGTGTCTTCTTCACATGTGCCGCCTGGGAGGAAAGTAAGAAATATACATTTAATGACTATGGTGTTAAATTAGATAGCCTGCCATAGTAAATCAGTGTTGAATCTTTTGCATACCTCAATAGGATAGTCCATGTTGCTGAGATGAAGGCATGATAATGATAATGCTGAATCATAGCTGAACTATTTTAACATTTGTTGAGATTTGGTTGAATAATAGCAGATTATAATCATTTTTTGAACTATTTTAAATGATGATGTGTTAGCTAAGTGGTAACAGTGTTGACCTGGAAAATGCACGCGACAGGTTCAATTTCAGTGGGCTACACTGAGTTATGTAAAAAAAACAAAAAACAAAAACAAAAAACAAAAAAACTGTAAAAGGAACTTTGAAACTGGTCCGACAAGTCATAGTGTACCTAAATAAAAATTCAGTTTCAGTTTCATAATTATTATCAGCATTTGAGTAATTTGAAATCTAACATCTACAAACATATAAAATAGATTCTAATAACCCAAGAAACAAAAGATCCTAGACTAGACATTCACGAGGAATACAATGATGTTCCTTTGATATTTGGAATTGTGATTTCGTGCTGAATAAACTTTGGATTAGCTTTAATTTGAAAATGCTAATCATGAATATTTCATAATATTAATGTGATTTTAATCTGCTATAGCAAGATGTGCGCTTTTTTTTTTTTTTGATTTGCAGATATTTTGCTGTTTTTTCATTTATGATTTTCATTATCATGCGACAAAGTTCTGATTATTCCAAAAATGTTCCAATGGAGCAGGTTGTAAAACCCTTGTTGCAGGAAAGGACCAGAAGAAAAGTGCAGGTTTTACAAGGTTGTGGAAGGGATGAGTTACTTAAGGTAGTCTGAATTTTTTTTTATTGAATTCTTCCATAGGATTATTGAAACATGAAAAAAGTCATTTAAATCTCTGTGTTAAGTACACAAACGCTCTTTTGGCAGGTCATGGACTATGATGTTCTTCCTCATTTTGTAAGACAAGAAGGCTCAGGATCATCTAGGCGTAATGTTTGTCAAACAAGCAATTGCTTTTCCCCAGACCATCCATTTCATGTTGAACTGTATAATTACAGCAAGCAGAACGCTGAGATTGTTAAGCCTATTACAGCTGCCAAAATGGACTCGTTTCATGTGGATGTTCCAGAGCAAGATCCAGAAGGAACTCTTGTACACACCCTTGAAACTGCGTTGCACGAATTAGATGATGAGGGAGCTGTTGAAAATGGTATGTCTAATTTAAGCATTAAGAGGGAAAAGACTCTTTCTTCACAGAGGAGGGTTAAGAATGAAGTCTAGATAAAAGATTTCAACTTCATATTGATACAACTAGCTCCTAAATCCAAGCTGGGTTTTGAGGCTAATCTTCAACATCACTGGCCGAAACGTTCTTCATAACCTGCAATACTGGCCTAAGGATTCTTTATGTAAGGTCGTAGCACAAATATGCGGAAGCTTCCACAGTTTTCTACGCTAGCTGATTCTAGGTCACAAAAAATATTAAAAGCTGATTCAAAGCTGCTAATGGTGCATGCGGTGCCGATATGCATTTTAAAATTTATGAGCTGATCTCCATTTTTATTGGTAAAGACAGGTATTCTCAAAATATCTATCATAATCTATTAACACTATTAAAATTTCAGAAATGTATTGGCAGCGGCCGGTCAATCAAATGATTGTCATCGTTGCAATAGACTTCTTGTGAGGGACAATTTCTTGTCACAGGAATAAAACCATAAATAATTGATCGGTCGTTTTTGGGTTGCTCATTCTCAAGGCCTGATTTTTCAAGCTATTTGCTTTTGTATTTCACTATTTCAGCTCTTGCTTGTGACATTTTATCAGGTGTTACAAGGATAAATAACATAAATGGCTTATTTATCACTTTTGGTGGTTCAAGCAAAAGGCATGATTACTTTCGTTTTGTATTTCTGTTATCGCTTTCCTTTAGAAGTAGTATTTATAGTTTGAATAACAGCATATGGGATTTTGGATTGAGGTGGAAACAAGATTTTGTATCTACAATGCCCTGCAACATATTAGTTGTACTCCAGAAATCAAAGAGTTTTGACAGTTGATGCCCTAAAATAATTTAAGAAACAGGACAGCGGCTTTCGGTACTATTTTTAGGGTACTGATATTTGAGTTTATTACTTTATGTGAAATAAATTAGAAATTTTATTTTAAATTTTTTTATAACTTCAGTTACGGCAATTACATCAAATCAATCAAGGAAATTTTAAAAATCTCTTAAATTATATCAATGGAGATAAATGTTCAGAAGCTGATAAAAGACGGTTCAGTGTCTCTCCAGATAGCTGCAAAGAATATTTCATAAGAATTGATGTTCCCATGCTATTTTTATATTAATGTAGTTTATTAAGATTTGAGAGGTATTGCATATTATTATATCTTATTGAAATTGAAGGAACATGTAAGATGTGAGTCACAAAGTTTTAGCTAATTAGTTAAATTAAAATTCTTGCATCATGTTCTTAAGAGAAGTCAATTTGTCTATGGTAACATAGAAATTTAAAACCTTTGTTACAAAATTTAAATATGTATTATTATGTAAGGGTTAGCTTAGTGGTAAAGCTTGATTTAGAAGCTTGAAATTTTCAAAGGGGGACAAAAGTTAGTATTATAAAATAATTCTTTAACATACAATAAAACTTGCTAAGATTGAAGATAAGGAATTTTTGAAAACTTCAAAAAGAAGGCTATGGAGCATGAAAAATACACTGAATGATTACTTAATTAATTCATTTGGGCTTAGAGGCCACTACCAATCATATATTGGTAATGCTAAATAATAGTGCAATGCTAAATAATAGTGCATCCATGATGTTCAGTGTAGTTCCGGAACATTAAATAATAGTTTATCAGGGTATCAAAACAACCTCAATTAATATTTTGTGCATAAAGCTCAGGGAGAAGCCAACAACATCAAAGTGAAGGGTGGATATACGGTTGCGTGAATGCGGTGTTGAAGTTGTGAGGCGCTTGATTTCCCAGACGATGACCACCCGTGCTTCAGCAGCAGTACCCTCTACTTCTCCGACAACGTCGACGCCAGCGCGTAGCCGGCCGTGCCCCTGCCCACAATTATGTAATTGTAAATGCTGTTGGCGGCCTTGGCCAGGTCTTCTGTCGTGAACGGATATTTCATATATTTACCCTGCCCCCTGCAACACAGCGTCACTGCACCACCACCACAGCAGCCTCGCCATGTTTCCTTTAAGTCTTGATCTAATGCAGAAATTTTGTTGGGTTCTTTCGGCTTACTGCAAAACTGGTTTGAATGCAGCACGAATTACAGGTCCCTGTGTTGTGTTTCGTATGTTTTGTTCGGAGGCTTTTGCCGTTCTTGTTAAGTAGTGTTCTTGAGTCCGACGTTGTAGGGCATTGCCCGTAGCCTCTGGTATTGCTGGATCATGGCTTTGTTTTCACGTAGGTGGTGTTCCACATCATTAATTTCAAAATGCATTTCCAAAGCTTTTTCTGAGCTATTCCATGGAATAGATTCTTATGAAGGTGGATCTGTCGGTATTTCACGCACAGTTCTTGCCGGCTGGCGGCCTGTAACACGTTTTGCGTCGTGCGAAAACATCCGGCTGTTTAGAGTAATTGGCCCGGTGAAAGCAAATACATTGTTTTCTTTTTAGGTTACGTCAGTGGCTTTTGTGATATATTGGGTCCTACATCTTTTAAGTTTATACAGTGGAAATTGTATGAACGTTTTGACTATATGTACTTCGTAAAAGGATCACTACGGGAATCTCAATGCTCATCCTACAAACTTGTTATTTTCTCTTTGGTTAAAAGGATCACCACCGGAAGAAACAGAACAGTCACTGTTCACAAAAAAAAAATATATTTAAATATGAATATTTTCATAAACCAAGACTTTTGGTTTCAAAAAAAAGTTTTGGGTTTATGATTCTAAAAAAACGTTTTGGGTCCCACACAACAAATAATTTGTTTTGGGTTATGGTACCTTAGAAATAAATTTCAAATTTAAGAAAACCTAAAACAAAAAACTTTTTTTTTTAAGTTTTTGGGATTCAGTATTGGTAAACTAATTAATTTTTTTTGGGTTTTGGTATCCCATAAATAATTCTTAAATTTAAATATTCCCATAAACTAATACTTTGGGTTTCAAAAGTTTTTGGGTTTAGGGTTTAAAAAAAACATTTTGGGTTCCACACAACTAATTTTTTTAGGTTTGGGTTTAATTGAATTTATTTTTAAATTTTAAAAAATTCATAACAAAATACTTAGTGGTCTACATATATATACCACCACTTCTACTTTTGTACAAAAATTATAACAAACATTCTTCTATTTCAATTGCTAATGGAAACAATATTTAGCAATAAGATTTGGATGGAAAAATAGAATTCAACATCCAACTACCTATTTTGGGGGAAAAAAAATCTAAAATACAAAAATAATTATTTTAAGAAGTTTGTTTTTATAAATAGATAACATGCCAAGTGATAGAGAACGTGAGTTACATTGAGAAAGACAACAACATTTCAAAGATTGAAGAAAAGAAGCTCAAGAACAGGGAGATCCTTTGGAGTTACAAAGAATAGAAGAAGATCGCTTATGTCATTGAAGACATAGAGAAGAAATGTGGCAACAACAGTCGTAAGGAAGTGAGATATATAAACAAATTTTTTTTTTTAGTTATACAGAAACTTTATTGTAGTTCTGAGTTAATAAAGTTAACTATATCATGTTATTTTGTATAATAATCTTTCATAGAGAGAAAGGGGTCAAGGACGAGGACATGGACGTGAACATTTTGATGAAATAAGTAGTACATCTCCAACAAATATGGAAGATTCAATTAATGAACATGATAAAAATATGGAAGAACGTGCTCAACAACGGTTAAATATTCCACAACAGAGACATGGACATGGACACAGATGAGGACAAGGATGAAAACACAGAGATGAACAAGAAAATAAGTTTGCAATCATTTCCATTAACAAAAATATGCATGCACCTCCATTGTACCAAGAAGTTTTTTCAAATAGAGGATGTGGTTGGATGTCTACGTAATGATGATTTGATGGTAGAAGATGAATTACTTATAAATCTAGTAGAGGTTAATACTATAGAATGAGAATGTGCACAAGGTAATGAAAGACAACATTTTAGGCAATGAATAAGACAAGTAGAGGTGGTAGAGATGTTAGATTTACTTACAAGACTTGATCATGAACATGCTTGACCAAGATTGTGAATGGAACATCAAATAACATAATAATTCAAATATAATGAATCAACAAATGCCTTCTGAGCTTATGAACAATAAGGTATTTTATTCAAATCTTTATAAGTTGAATGCACAAATCATGCATGCAATTACAAGATTTTCAAGTAAGGTTGCTAATTTCAGTGTTCCTTGATTATGTGATATCTGCAATGAAAGCTTTCTAGGTATTTGTATGAAAGCTATAGAAAGGCTTGGTCCAACATGTTCAAGGTGTTTAAGAGAAAAAGAAATGGGAATCTTGAATCAAGATGGTGAAGATATTAAACACATTTCTATTGATAATAACATGGATCAAGAACCCCAACCATTAATCTTATCAAGACTATCAGAAATTGAGGAAATGCTTATAGCAAGAATTAACCCTATTTTACAAGTTACACATGCTATAGGAGATTAATTACAATATAAATAACATACCATTTGCTTTATGCAAGATGTATCTAAAATTGCAACTACGTTTTCTTTGAGGATTCATGAGATTCCAATGTTAATATTAAGAAGAATTGATCAAATTAGAACAACCTATAACTTTGTTGTAAATAAAAAAAGTGTGTGTATGCTGCCTTATCATACAAGAAACAAAAGAATCCATTTTACTAGGATATAGAAATAGATGAGCATGCTTTGGATGATGTTAGTGATACATGACATGTTAATGTATTTGAAAGGATTTGTTACATTGCATTATGTGAGGAGGATGGCTAGATGAGATTGTAGTTTGATGGTCCTTTGGTTGATTTAAAGGAAGAAATTATTTTGGGAAAAGATCTTGATCTAGTAAGAGCTTGGTTAGAAAATCCAAATGTTGAAAGTTCAGATTATGCCTAATGGCCAACACTTTTAGAGTCACCCATCAATTGAGCTCAACATAATTGGAATGCTTCCATTGTCTTTTCCAACATTGTTTCCATGTGTAAAATATGACTTCCTTATAAAAAGATCCAAGGATGTTATGTTACATGAATATGCTAGACATCTAATTCTATATAAGGATGGAAGATTTGGACATCATAAAAGATTTAGGTATTACAAATAAATTTCATTCACATTACTAAATAGTATTAATGTTTTTAAAATTCTATGAACTAATTATGTATTAATTTTATTTTTAGGTATCTCATTTACCTCATAATAACAAGAAACTGTGCATTGAAATCAACATCAGTATTCTTCAAAACAAATATTACCAAAGCATTGTTAACAATCCAAGAATTACATGAAGGACTAGAAAATGCACCATCAGATAATTTTGTTGATAATTTGATGAGACTTGGAACAACAATATGAGGAATACCTTTTTACTAGAGAAAATGCAAAGTGCAATTGTTTGATTTGATAAATAAGTTGGGTGAACCAACTGTTTTTTTCTTTTACTTTGAGTGCAACAAATCTTTACTAGAACCATTAGAAAATGTTTCTGTAATAAAGGAATGGAAAATGAAAAATATTATTGAGAATCCACATATAGTTGTCGAGTTTATGCATCTTCGACATAAGGCATTTCACAAAAAGGTATTATTTGAGGAATTCAATGTGGCTGATTACTCAACAAGATATGAATGGCAACATAGGGGATCACCACATGTGCATGGCTTTGTTTAGTTCAAGGGTGCTCCAAACATAGAGTAACTTGACTGGAATGATCTAGAAGCAATTAGAAAGATGAGACAACTTTTTTTTATACAATAACAAATGCATGGAATAGTAGATTCAATCAATATGGAATATCTAATTATGTAAGTTATTTGGAATTTGTGAACTTTTTTTTCGTTTGTTTTAAATTTTAAAATATTTTTGAAGTAATTTGAAATAATCATTAAAACTATCCAATTATTTCATTTGTAGATGCAATGTGTTAATAATCCAAGCATCCATGTGATATTGAAAGTAAACAGCTGAATTCATGGATCTTGATATTGATTATGATGAGCGTTTAAATTCTGTTCAGCATCATACATAATGTAAAAGAGGAGCATGTTTAAGAACCAAAAATAATGTATAAGTTTGCATGTAAAATTATATTTCTTTGAATAAATTAATTATTATTTGCATCATGAATGTATTTAATCTAGAGAAAAATTATATGAATTTAACTTTTTCCTTAGGTATAATGTTTCATGGCCATTGCGAGCTCAATTAGAACTCTTTCAAGATCCACAAAACAAAAATCATGTTACTTATACACCATGTCGAAATGATCCAAAATTGAATGTTCATAATAGAATGATTCTTCAAACATGGAGAGAAAACCCAAATTTTTAACTAGTGCTTGACAAATATGTTGTTATTAAGTATATTACAAAATATGCAACAAAATATGAAAAGAAGTTAAGATCCTTTCATGGTTTGTTACTTAATATTGTAGATTCTTGAAACCTATAAGAAAATGTAATGCATGCATGCTCTAGGTAATAGAGACATTGGTACTATGGAGGTTTGTCATATGCTATATGGACTTCCATTGGTTGAATGTAGTAGAATATCTAATACTATAAATGTGTTTAGAAATATCTATAAAAGAGTTATACTAGTTGTAGATGGAGATGAGAAACAAGAAACACACATGTTTCGTATCAATCCATATCAAAAGAGATCATAGTAAATGGAAGGAGTTTCATTACTGAATGCTATGAAATATTTTATGTTTAGCTTAAAAAAGAGAGAGGTGCCAATGTGGGAAACTCAACCACAACTAGTTGTTGAAGATTACTAGCCTTGATTCAATCAGATACATCATGGGTTAACATGACTATGTGGATCTTGGGAGGCATTTGGTTTAAAGGTTTCTCAAAAGGAATAGATGCATAGGATGAAACAGGGCAACTAGTGGCATGATTTGATGGGGGCTTTGTAGGGCTATTGGTTTGGAAGAATGGTCTTTTCTGCATTTGGATTTCAACCCACTTAGTAGAGGAATTGATTGTAAGTTAATGACCTTGGTAGTGTTACGTTGTTGTGGTTGTGTAGGAATTTCATCCTATATGGATGGAGTAAGTAGTAATTAGGTTGAGGGCAGAGGAAAATGTGTAGAAGAATGAGGAGGGTACTAACGAAATGGGCATTCCCCTCTGGGAGATGGAGAATGAGCTCTATAGTACTCCGAAGGGTAGTAGTTATGTTGAAAAGAAGCATGACTAGAGGAGTCATACAGAGACATCGGTTGTTGAACATAGTATCCATATGGATTTGGCTACCTATAAGGGTACTACTACCTTGATGGTGGCATCCCCTACTTCTATGGGTGCTACCATTGCTAATATTGCTCATGGTTGTGGTGGAGCTTCACTTGGATAATAAGCTTGTTGTTGGTGGAATTGCCTAGGATTGCCTTAAGGATAAGATAATATTTTGGATGCTTGCCTTCTTATCAGCGTAGGATTTAGAGCATACAACCTAGATTCTTGCAAGTGTGACACAATGGAAAAACATCCCTTAGGATGTTCATATTGGTAGATGTCACACCAACCATCATCATCTGATTCTAACTTCATAATCTCTTCTATTGTAGTAGCTTTACCCTTACCCCTTTGGTAGGCACGTTTACCTTCCTTCCTTCCTTCTCCTACAATCACAACAACTACCTTGTTGTTTAAATTCCTTTGCAATTTTTAGAGCTATTTGGAATTCTTCATCTAAAGATTTCCACATTTTTTCCACCTTGGCCAAAATTTTGGAAACATATTTATGAATCAACAAAGTTTTTCACTACACCACTTCATCCAGTGGTGCCTCCCTCTCATTGTCACATAATCGTATCTTCCTTTTTTTGATGGAAGGGTCTTGGTTATATTCTTCAGGACTTTTCCATTTCCTCAACTCTCCTTCTTCTTTTGTAACCTGCTCAATTTTTCTTTGGATTTGATGGGCTCTAAGTTCTAATAGTCTTCCTTGGGCATAGACACCAAGGGTTCTTCCTGTTTCTGATCAAAGTTCATCTATGATATGGCAAAGCTTCTCTTGCTAAGAGTAACCATGGCTAGGACATATGTGTAAAAGAGAGAAATACCTATCCATGGCTATGTCCAAGGGTTCATGTGTTCCTTGTCACTAGCCTTAGATTTGCATTCTTAGATTGGACACTTAGGAGTACATTTGATATTTGTCATTGAATAGCTTAAGCATCATACTCCATCTACGACTTGATTCTGGCTCTAAGGAGTAGTGCCAACTTTTTGCTTCTTTTGTGAGTATCCTAGAAAATAGCTTGAGTTTTTTCTAGTCATTCTCTATGTTTTGAAAGGCACAAGCATTGTGAAAGGCTTGAAAATGAGTCTATGGATCTAAGTTATATCCCCTCTCAAATTTGGAGATATTATTCATATCCAAGCTCTTGATTCTACTATCTTTCAAATGCTTGGTTGGAATTCTAACTGCCTTTGCGATGTTTAACAGGCTTTGAGTTATAAGCAAAGGCTCATCATCATCATGATTTCAATGACGTTTATGATTTTCTCTCCTACCCCTTCGTTCATGATGGGGCCTATGATCATTGTCCTACCGTTCACCTCCATCATGGTTTTGTCCTCTATGATTTTGATCAGATTTAGAGGAGGAAGGAGAAGATGTAGATGAAGAGGAAGAAGAGGGAGGAGGACTGCCACCACCATAGTGTCTACCACCTCCTCTTTCCTTGTCACACTCATGATCATTAGGTTTATCATCATCATGATGCTTGCTCCAGCCCTTACCCTGACTTCCACTTTTCTTGAACTAGGATTATTGATAGTGGATTGTAAGTTTGAGTTCAAGCCCCCTTCACTAGAGTCAAGGGATGGAGAATCTTCATGTTGAGAACCCCTAGAGGGAGGATCCTCATTGTCTTTTTGATTCAATAGGAACAAGGGTTAGTGAATTGTTTCTCCTTCACAACTTCATGGTGCTTCTCCTGGTGCCAATCTCTTTTGCATTTTTTTTTGTTGGATGGTAGTCCTGATAGTTATGGTCTTGCACAACGTAATCTTCGTGAAGATCTAGGATGCCTAAAATCTTAAAAGTTTTGAGGATCATCCTAGGAATAGATCAGTTGGCTGACAACACAACGTTGCCCTCCATGTCTTTGCACCATAGTTATTCATCTTGATGTAGGATGAAGGCAAACTCATGCACAAACTCATCTAGATGAGCATACATCACTTTGAATTCCTAGGCATTGGCAGTTTTGATTCATCATGCCTATGAGAAGAAGACATTTTGGATTAAAAGAAAAATTTAGTGTGCTTTAATTATAATTATAATTTTTATTTTTTGAATGATTATGACTTTAGGTTTCATTCCAGTGATCTTAAATAATTTTTACCAAGTCCTAGATAGCACACATATCAAACTACAAGTCCTCGACAACAACGCCAATGATGAGTAGCAAGTAGATCGTATGCCCAACCATACAAATTAGTAAGCATTCATGCACAATCTATTCAAATTCCATGGAATTATAGTGTTCTAAGTACACTGATCTCCAAGAGGTGAAACTAACCATTGTAATCATTGTCTTCCCAATTACACTTATGAAATGCAAAGGTATGGTTAAGTGCAACTTATGCATATGATTTTTATCATTTTTATGTTTTATGTTCTAAGTTGCCTAAAAATGAAGAATACTGGATAAAGATATTTAATTGCTAATTTAATCTAATAACCAACACACAGTTAACTAATCCTAACATAAGCATTTGTTTCCACTTGTCATACACATCTTGACCATGTTTAACGATACTAGGTTACCAAACCTTAAGTGTTACTATGATTACCAAGCACTAAGCATATGCTGAAAGTGGTTGTACTTATGTGCTTAATTAATTACTATTTAATCTATCTTAATCTAGCTTAATTTCATTACTTTAATTACTTAAAGCATTAAAGGAAATTACTTAAAATATTAAATGCATAAAGGAAATAATTAATCTATTTGAAAGTGTTGTAAGGTTTATTATAAAGCTTCTCTTTATTATTGCACACACTATAGTGCTTAGGTACAATAGTGCTCGAATAAAGATCTGTACACTCTTTGACTCCTACTATGGGCACTTACAAAAATATTCTAACTTTCAAGTGGAAAAACTGCTAGAGCTTCACTACAACTATGAGACTTTTTCCATAAATGTAGCTGGTGAGCATGTATTTATAGGCAGAACAAGGAACCCTGTTGACAGGTACATGTCAATAGGTTAAAAAATACATCAATAGGATCACATTGATGAGATCCCATTGACAAGGTCACATTGACGTGGCCAACCATGATGCTTCATCATAAAGTCATATATAATCATGCAATAATGTTAATTAGAAAAAATTTAAGCTTAAGCTTTGTTTTCAGAAAGAAAATAGTTTTTGAAGGAAAAAGTAAAGCTCATTAAAAAAATGTATCTAACATGTAAGCCAAGTTCCAAAGTGACATTTAGATTTTTTATGTAGATGGGAAATACACATTTAAATGTATCATATAGCATGTTAGCTTCAAACAACTACAATCTAGATAAGCATTTAAATGCATCAAGAAGAGTCATTTAGTTACAAATTTTGCTTCTAAATAGCTCTTTTACCATGTTTACTTTCAAAGTTCATAATACCAAATTAGCACCTAGATGATGCGCCAAGGATTATTTCCATCTAGATGAAAGATTTTCATCTCTATAAGGTTACGCGTGATAATAGAGCAATTTTAAATGGTTCAAATAGGTTTAGAGGGTAAATTAGCTTTATTGGTTGAACAATCTATATTAAGAAGGAATTAAAGATTAATGCATCACATTATTATTTAGAAGGTAGCTAAGTTATCATATAAATGTAAATTTTATATTAAAAGTTAAGCATCTAGCTAATAATCTAGATGCATCTAAAGAATTCATTTAGATGCAGAATTTATATCTAAATAGCTCATCTTCTACATCATCTATTGATGATGGGAGTACCAAGTATTTAGATAAAGCCAATTCTTATCGAAATGAAAAGAATTTGAAGTCAAACATGATTAAAGCTACTTTTAATGATAAGGCCTAATCTAAATACTAATCTAGCTTTAGTGACTAGGCAACCAATGTTTACTAAGAGCTTTATATGCCACATAAGCATTTGGAGAATAACCCTAGCTATCATTTAGTTGTGGAATTTACATATAAATGTTTTATTTGTTGTTTAAGATCCACATCACCTTAGTCCAACTTAACATTTAGATAGAGGATAACTTCTTGTTACCAACTAAGTTATAGATGTCGAATCAGGAAATATATTTAAAGATGAAAGGACATACAATTAAGCTTGAATTGATAGTGGGTAGTAGAGAATTAACTTGAACTAAAAGGTTAATGACAAGAGTTAATTGGGAAATGGAAGACCTTGTAACACCTTGAAGTAAATTAAAGAATACTGCTTCAATGTTTGAATCATCATAGCCATTCAATAAATTAGTAAGAGAAGTTAAAGATGTAGAATTACAGAGTTTTGAATTTACCTAGACCTTAAAAAGATTATGGAGCCTTGGTTTTACATTCAAAATATCTTGAAACTACAAAAATATCATAGAAGGAGAGTAGAGAAGCTCTGTAAGAATTCTAGAATGTGGACAATTTTAGTTTTTTAATTACTTGTACATATTCAACCTTAACATTTTTCAACTTCAACAATGAATTGATGTTGCAGGAAACATTGTGAAAGATGAGGAAGAAGAGGGAATTTCAAGCTTATCTTAACTCAATGAGGATCAATGATGAGTGGGGAGATACCACTACACTCAACCATATGAATACGAGCATTTTCATGCGCGATCCAGTCGAGCTCCACAGATAGAATAGTCATGGCACCTAGATCATTAATCTTAGGTCACCGTTCGCTGTCTTCCCACCTGGACTAGTATTAGCTTTGCCACGTATGGTTTAGTCTAGAGTGAGGTGTATGATGTGTTCCTAATCTAATGCTACTCTTGAAGGCAATGGAAGGTAATATTAACTAAGCTAGAAGGAAAGGGTAAGAGAATCTAATCTAGCCTAAGTGCAATGAGAATCCGTTCCTTAATTATCTGTACAATCTTGGACTTCGTGCATGACTACCACTAGGATTACCAAGTGCAAATCCTAGGTACGCTACTGGGTTACCAAGTAGTCACACTTAAATGCTCGTAATCAAGTCATTCTCATTTTGCGTTCTAACGTGAGTTTAAGGGTGAGAGAGACTAATAAGGAGAGCAGTAAATAAAAACTAAATAAATAAATAAATAAAGTGAATGTTGCAATGATGAAGTAATCTCGATCTTTATTTTTGGTCATGTGCGTGTCCAAGTATGTCACACTCGAATAAAGGATGCCGTACAATTACATTCACCACACTGCGGGCATACACTGGAAAATAATCTAACTTTGGAGGTATCAAACTGCCAGAGTCTAGCTACAATCTAACTCTAAAAATGTGAAACAAGGGAGAGCCTTCTCTTATTTATAGAATTGGCGATGGGCTGCGATATCGCATCCCATCATACCCCCACGATTGAATAAAAACTCGTCCTCGAGTTATAGTGATTACACAGTGGATAGGTATGGGATTATTAGATGGAAAAAGAAATGGGATGATGCCGTAGTGTGGGAAGAAAAAAAATAAATACACAACACACAAAATATTTTATAACTACAAAAATTTTGAACTTATGTAGTTCTTGGTGGTGGTGGCTCCTCCATTGGTGCCTTCCCTTTGTCTTGTGCTTCAGGCTTTGAGGCTTGATGGCGTTGAAGTATGGCATGGAGCTTCTCCTCTTCAGTCCGATGATCTTGTGCCATCCATGCTAATGTTCCAACATTTGATGGAGTTGGCACTTCCCATGGACAGGGTAGTTGCTGAAACATTTGGTTGGCCTTGACATACCAAGCCGCAAACACCTGTCATTCCTCCTCATAGGCTTTGGCTTTATTCTTGTATTCATGAAGATCTGTTAACCGTTGAGCCAAGTCGGTTGTCACATCTTTCTGTCCCTGGTNCGTTAACCGTTGAGCCAAGTCGGTTGTCACATCTTTCTGTCCCTGGTAGCTGGCTCTCACCATCTCAAGTTTAGAATTTGCAACATCCAGTTTTTCTAACAGCTTATTGCATTCTGCAAATTCCGCTTCATATTTGATGTGTGTGGAAGCTACCTGCTGCTTGAGCTCTGACCTCAGGCGCCCTACTGTTAACATGGCAAGGTTGGCACATCTTAAATTTTCCAACTCCATGTATTCTGTCAAGTCTTGAATCTACAGGTCTTGGTTCTTAACTTACGCTTGGTGGGCGGAGGCATATGTGTCCAATATGGCCCACTAATTAGTGTGTTGAGCATTGATAGTGTTGATTTGGGCCTTGGCCATATGGATCTCCTTTTGAAAGATATATTTATACATCCCTTCCTGATTGCGGAAGTGCTCCTTTAGCTTCTCATGTTGTTTAGCCTTGTTCTGCCACGCGCTTATCTCAATTGCTGACTTTTGATGAATGGCGCGTACCTCCTCCATCGAGAGGTTCAATTTTCTCTGGCTAAACAGCTTATGTCTCAGTTGAACCAGATGAATTTTTCTCGTAATTGATGAAAGTGTTCATCAAGAACGTTCTTTTGCTTTTCTACAATGGTCAACCAAAGATTTTCTGCAACCAACTGCTTGTTTTCTTCTTGTAAGGCCTNTCAAAGATTTTCTGCAACCAACTGCTTGTTTTCTTCTTGTAAGGCCTTGAGTGCCTTAAGATGTACATGGGCTTGTGCCTATGCTGCAGAGGCATCCCAAACAGCCTTCTCTTTCTCATTGGCCACCCTTTTATTCTCCTCTATTAATTTGGTTAGCTGCTCAGTTTTAAAGTTTTCTAGCTGGTCTGCAGGAACAAATTGCAAAGGGTCTTGCTGTGCTGCTTGTAAGGCCACAAGCTGCTCTTGTAGTTTCTACACTTCAGCTTCAGCATGCTCGGCCCTCACTTCGGATAAGACCAGCTTCTCTTTTTTGAAAATGAGGTCTGATTGAATTGCTGTAACATCCTAAGGGATGTCAAATAGGGACATCATTACTTGCCCTGTTTGAAGTAATCGATCAAGCACATCCTCATATTTCGTAGGAGTCATTGAGGTTTCAGCCAGAGTTTGAGCATCTCATGCTCCTGAGAGATTTGCTAGTGGCACAACAGGTACATTGAAGGATTCTTTGATGTGGTTTGCAATCACTTCTGTAGCTCCCATGAAATTCTGGTGTTGCATGACCACCATAGTGGCCCCTTCACCAATCTCTAACTGCACCTGGAAAGATGCCGTGTTTCCTGAGATCTGTTGTGATCATCTACTTTCCCCTCCTCTTGTTTGAATGGATACTTCTCCCCTTGTGCGATCCAGTGAAACTGTAGGCTGAATGACATCATTGATGACATGGAAGAGGTTTGCATCATCATGACTTCCCCAACTGACCATCTCAGCGATGGCCCCAAGATGGCTCATCGACGGTCTGTAGTCTTGCGGTAGTGGCAGCTAATCCTGGCCTGTGCTAGGCCCTGCTTCTTGTTGTTGGTTGGGACCTATGGCTGGAGGTTAACTGGGTCCTGCAAGTTGAGTTGCAGTTGGTTCAGCCATCTATTCTTCTTCTTGCTCTGGTCCCAGCTCTTTGCCAGTGCTTTTTCTTGGAGTTGGCGCCTTTAGCAATTCAGCATATGAAGTAGTTTGAGCTTTTCAGAGGACATCATTGGTGTATCCCCAAATACCGGAACGTTGGCAAAGCTTTCTAATAAGACAAGGGAAAGGCAGCACCATCTTCCATGTCTTTCATTCTTCGAACCGCCTCAGGATCTCTGTCAAATATAGATGGGGTAGGTTAGCATTAACCTTTCCCATCAACACTGCACATCCTCTAGCCGCATACGTCGATATCCTTTTTAAGCCCTTTGTGGGGAAGAGGTGATATGTCCCAATTTTGAAGTAAACCCTCTCTTCCATCATTAATTCACCAAATGCTTTATCTCTACCATAAGCCTTCTCCAACCAATCCTTTCACACATCGAGGTCTGAACGGGTGGATAACCGAGCAACCTGAGGCCCTGTATTCCAAAGGTTTAACACTTCCAAAATAGCCTGCATAGAGAAATCAACTATCACACTAGAAATATTAATAGTGGTGCCTTGCTCCCTATTATGCCAAAATTGGTACGTCTCTCCTATGTACCAGGCACCACTTTTAGAGAGGATAGGGCATAAGGGAGACCCTTTGAGGCGATCCCTAATGGCCTCAGGAGCGAACTCTATGAATGATTCAAAGTTTAACTCCACAATCACCATAGCGAATGTGGACTTCTCATGGATAGTTTGAACACAATCTTGGGGCAATGTGAGTTGTTGTCCCAGTTCAGGTGTTGCAGCAACTCCTCCTTCTGCCTGCCTAGACCGTCCGATAGGAGGTTCATCTTGATGAATGCTGAATGATTGCTCCTCCTATTCTACATGTTGTCTGGCAGGACCTTGTCTTCCACCTCTCCGAGATCGTTTCTTTCCACCTTGGGCAGGACCCTCCTGTTGTCCACGTTTCGGGGCCATCTGCAGTCACACGGGCCAAGCGTTAGTAAGGTTGTTTTTAAAGTCAAGTTATACCTTACTACTTGCCTTTATTAATGATCTTATGTTATCATGTGTGATAGTACCCAAAAGTATGTAATAATGAGTCCTGTGACATAGGTGGTTGCCATTTTAGTCTCTCGGTATACCTAAGGGTTAAATGATTTTTAGGCACAATTATTCTAAGTGTTAGAGTTAATTACCCTAAATGATGTCCTTTGGATGATGAAAAATTTCAAAAACTTTAAGCACTTTTTGGCAAGTGTCCCTCCCCCATGACTAAGCTAAACACTCTGGGTTCAAGTAGGTTCAAACGGAATTAAAATCGGAGTACTAGCGAGCGAGATAGAGTGAAAAAAGCAAGGGTTGCTCAATATCAAGTTGCAAAGAAAAATTTCAAAAACTCCCCCAATGTGAATGAAAAAATGATGCTAAGTGTTGTAGGGGGTCACCTATTTATAGGTTACAGTGATGCGATATTGCATATGATACATTGCATACACGATATCACGTCCCTAGTGACATGAGACACCATGAAAATACCAACATTTTAAAGGATTTCCTTGAAATTAACGTTGGAAATTGAGGACATTGGCTATGATCAAGGGGTTCTAAGGCAATTTCATTAATTCGAGAGGCACAATTAATGATGATGGTGTGGATTTTATCAATAAAACCTTGGGTGGTAAGAAAAAGGTTATGTAATGGTACATAGGAACATTATTATTCAGAGGGATAGTAGGAGGGAAAGAACATTATGAAAAATTATGCTAAGGGTAAGAAATGGTGTGTGTGAGTTATGTCATAAGTGAAAATTACAAAAAATTACACAAGCGGGTCCTCCCCAAAGAAGGTTTCAACCTATAATGCCCTTGTGTGACCACACTTAAAGTGTCCGTGGGCACTAGAAGGGTTAAATGTAGTTCACACTAACTCCACAAAACACACACATGTAAATATCACTGAAATGAAATGAAAATTCTATGCTACATGGGACACGAGCTACAATTACATGAACAATGAGATGAAACAAACTATAGAAAGGGATCGTAGAGATTGGGACATGAGTTAACTGACTGAGGGCACAATGAATCCTGCGTGAAAAGCATGATTAACATGTCATTAACCCATCGTTCCAAGATTAGGACCAAGTTCATTCCTCTAATCAGTGACATCGCATTATTTCATCCCATGATGAGCAACTATGAGAGTACCATGACAACAAGGCATACGATCACTTGGCGTTTTGTTCAAGGGAGGAGTGCTTTTTATTTTATGGCACACTTTTTTTTTTCTTTTACTTCTCTCTCTTTTTTTTCTTCTTTATTGAAACTAGAGAAGCCACCAACCTTCAGGCATGGGTGCATGTCTTTCCAGTGGGACCCCCGAGAATAGCATTGGATTTTTGAGTGCCCTTTTTATTACTCTTACACCTATTTTTCATTAGATCTACAAGGATCTTAGCACAACCATGTTGCATGATAATGCCCATAGACGTCACTAAAGAGAATCCGCAAGTTCCCTTGATGTCACACCCTAATCATTCCCTCTTGGTCCATCCTTCTTCATTCTGGGTACAATGAACACAAAATTAATTTTAAGTTTCAAGAATTTCAAGAATATCACTGTACCCTTAAATAGAACCTCTTATTTGTAGAATGGATAAGTGGGTGTAATGGGCTCACTGTTACAAATAATTGATCACTCGAGACATGATAACATAAAACACACCTCAACCAACGATCCACATGAGTGTTTTATTCATAGATGAGATTACTTACAAAAATGTAAAAAGAGAAAAACAAAAAAAGATAAAAAGATAAAACAAAAGGTTGAAAAATGAAAAACTAGAAAAGAAAAAGTTGTAAATCAAAAGAAAAATAAAAAGTGATTATTAATCCTACTTGTTAGTAGAATGAGGGATATCCCTCATAGCTAAATGGTTGAGGATGGCAAGGATTAATAATTGATGACGGGGATCCTTGCATGTTGGAAGTATTTTGGCTTGGTCATATTTACCCTGTTGGGTTTCAGACACTAGGTTATAATAAGTATAGTGGGGCAATTTATACGATGTAGTTCCTGGATAATGAGTTGACCCACTATGATATTTGGGACCTTTAGATGGTATGCAAGTATTGGGATGATGCCTCCCATTTTTGTGTTCATTGGGCCGTATGGTTGTTGGAGTGTTAATTGGTGGCCTTGATGAAGTAACATGAGGCGTGGGGTTCGAAGATAAGGGTGCACGACAGTGTTGAGCTTGTGCTATGTTGGAGGATGTAGTGGCCTCAGAATTGTGTTGTCCCTTCTTATGGTTATGTTTAAAGAAAGAGCGCTTTTGATGTTGAGAAGGCTTTTCACTGCTATTGGTAGTAGCAGCACAAGTGGCGTTCGTGGGTTGTTGCTGTGGTGCAGGCACCTTAGGAAGAGTTGGTGGCACTGTAGAAGGAGGGAAAGGATGAGAATGTTGAAAATGAGGAGAAGTGTAGGATACACAAGGTGGTGGTTGTGTTGGAGGCATGGGTTGATAGTATTAAGGAGAATGGTATTGTGGTGAGATAAAGTGCGTTGGCCCGGTTGGAGAAACAGGGTGTTAAATAAGATAAGCATTTGGTTTCAGATGATATGAAGGGTGTCTCCAGTCTAGTGGTGGTCNGAATAAGATAAGCGTTTGGTTTCAGATGATATGAAGGGTGTCTCCAGTCTAGTGGTGGTCTCCCCCATGACTAGGATTGTTGCCACTTTGATTGAACATAGTATCTCTGTATGAACTTTGGATGTAACGTATTTCCCCAATGCTCATGTAAATGTAACAATATTGGGCATTAGCGCTTGGGGTGATCATATAGGCATATGTTGCATTCATACATATGATTGGCAGTTGAGCTCTTATTTTCTTTATCCCTTCTTTCTGATTGTCTAATGTTTTGTCTTGCTTCTTGGGTTGTCAAAACTCTATCTCCAATAATGTTAATAACTTCTCCACACTTTTGATATGTCCATTCCAACATCTTATTGATCTTTGCCTCAACTTCCTCTAACCATTGTTGTATTGGCACAGATGGTTCTTTCTCCTTGTGATAAGTTGATTTCTCCTTTTTATGATCATGGACCTTTGTTAAGTTGAGAGTCTGGTCCCGTTGATGTTTTTCAACACTCTCCCATCTAGCCATTTCTCCTTCTTCTTTTGCTACCTACTTAATAAGCTCTTGGACTTGATGGGTTCGTAGTTCGTATAGTTGACCTTGGGCATACATTCCTAAGGTCTCTCTTGTTTCATTACATAGGCCATCAATGATATGGTACATTAGCCTTTCCTTAGAAAACCCATGGCCTAGATAGTTGTTCAATAGTGCACAATATCTTTCTAAGGCCATGTCCAAGGGTTCATGTTGTGCTTGTTTCCATCCTTGGATTTGTTTCCTCAAGGTTGACACTCTTGCGTAGGTTTGATATTTTTTGTTAAAGACTTCTACCATTATTGACCAACGCTGTATTGAATTTGGTTTTAACGATCTATACCATACTTTTTCTTGGTCAACAAGTGTCATAGGATAGAGCTTAAGTTTTTTCCACCCGTTATCAATGTTGTTCCATGTATAGGCATTGTAGAAGGCTTGTAAATGTTGATGTAGATCTAAGTCATAGCCTTTTGAAAATTTAGGAAAGTTGTTTAAATCGAGCCTGGGTAGACGACTCTCTTTATGATGCCTACGGGAGATTCGAACAACCTTCTATATTTGCGTTAGGATTGTAGTGGCCAGTAGGGGTTCATTATCATTGGATAAGTTATGCTTTCATGTGTTGGGATGACATGGTTTCCGTTCATGTTTATAAGAAACCCCTACTTTAGGTTGTGTACTCCAATCTTCACCATGATATAGTTTGTTGGTTCTCTAATGAACTTCCTCACTAAGTGTGGCATTGTCGTGATCTTGTAGGAGAGGCACTGTTGTAAGGTTGTGTGTGAATTACGTGTGAATTTTTATAATTATTTCTTTCTAAAAGATATATTGTTAAGTCCTTTACAGCGACCTTTTATGATATAACTAATCTAGATAACTAGCATAGTCCCCAACAAAGGCGCTAATGATGAGTGGCGAGATACCCCTACACTCAACCATATGAATACCAGCATTTTCACGCGTAATTCGGTTGAACTCTGTAGATGGACTAGTTGTGGCACCTAGATCATTAACCTTAGGTCACAGTTCGCTATCTTCCCACCTGGACTGGTATTAGCTTTGTCACGTATGGTTTAGTCTAGAGTGAGGTGTATGATGTGTTCCTAATCTAATGCTACTCCTAAAGGCAATGGAAGGTAATATTAACTAAGCTAGGAGGAAAGGGTAAGAGAATCTAATCTAGCCTAAGTGTGATGAGCATCCATTCCTTGATTATCCGTACACATCTTGGACTTCATGCACGACTACAATTGGGATTACCAAGTGCAGATCCTAGGTACGCTATTGGGTTACCAAGTAGTCACACTTAAATTCTCATAATCAAGTTGTACTCATTCCACGTTCTAACGTGAGTTTAAGGGTGAGAGAGACTAATTAGGAGAGTAGTAAATAAAAATTAAATAAATAAATAAACAAAGTGAATGCTGCAATGATGAAGTAATCTCGATCTTTATTTTTGGTCATGTGCGTGTCCAAGTATGTCACACTTGAATAAAGGATGCCATACAATTACATTCACCACACTACGGGCATACACTAGAAAATAATCTAACTTTGGAGGGATCAAACTGCCAGAGTCTAGCTACAATCTAACTCTAAAACTATGAAACAAGGGAGAGCTGCCTCTTATTTAGAGAACTGGCGACGGGCTGCGATATCGTGTACGCGATATTGCAGGGAAAGATGTGATATCGCGTACACGATATTGCAGGGAAAGATGCAATATCGTGGTAGATGTGATATCGCGTCCCATCAATCATGAATATGTTATAAGATTTAGGCTTAAAGCTTTTGAGTCCATGGAGGATTAGAAGATTTATTATGAAAAAAAAAAAAACACTTCATAAGCTTGGGTTTTGATTGAGAGGTAATATGATTTGAGACATTGTCAATAGGATCATAGTAGAAATAGCCTTTAAGAAGGAAAAGCTCATATTCAAGGGAAATCTGAAGTATTTCATTGACATTACTATAAAGAAAAGCTATGAAATATATGGTATCCATGAGTTTTCAATGTCAAAGTTTAAGACCAAGTAGTAGAACAAGAACAACATTAATGGAAAGATCCTTTAGCATCAAAAAATTGGAAAAATCATCAAGCTTTTAAGATAACTCACCAAAGCATGGGTTTATTGGTGTAGCATTCTTGACATTAATAAGCTTAGATTCCTTCATCATATTTTTATTTCATTTTTTAATTTGTATGCTTGGATGGATATAAATAGTGTAGAGGAATAGCATATTTGGATTATAGCTATAGTAAATAATAAAAAGCTTTTATTTTTTCTTTAAAAAATGAATGATTTCCTTCAACATATCCTTTTTGAGATTCATGAAGAAGGGGTATAATTTAACTTGAGCTTATTTTTTTTGGATATAATCATGAGTGAGGTTCAAAACCTTGAGAGAATGTAACCCATTATGCTTAGTTATCAAGCCCAACATAGGTCTAGGCCAAAAGATTCTTATTGTGTTACCTCATAATTTATCAAAAAAATTATTAAGATCCCTAGGTGTTGAAATTTTTGATGAATTGTGCCAATCTAATACTATATAACTTTTTTCTAGGAGCAAAACTATTAAGGGTAAAGCTCAAATTATTAATGAAATTTAGAAAAAACGTAAGAAAACTGTATTTTTGTATGTAACATACAGAGTGATTTTGATAGTAGGGTTTGAAGGATAAGTGTATAACTTACCTAAATTTATAACTCTTTATTTAGCAACTTTTGAGGTTGGAAGACAAATGAGAAAGAGCCAACTGAGACATGGTTACATGCACAAAAAGGTTTTTATTTTAAGTTTGGCTTTTGAGAATTCATCAATTTAGGATATCTAAAAGAAGTATCAAAAAATTATTTAAATCAATATGTTTATGTAGCCTATCTAACTAGAGATTACAATTTGATGAAGCTTAAAAGGTTTGATTACCCAGACAAGACAAATGTAGTTTATTAGTAGGCTATGGATAAAGTCATAAATAAAGCTAAGAAGGAGTTTATAGGAGATCCTAGAAGAAGTCTATCCATGACATTAATAGAAGCAATTTGTGATAAGTCTAGCTTGAAGACTTGGTGATGGATAGAGTAGAGAACATGCATTAGCTTATGAATTTTTAGAATAATAAACATTGATCATAGAGGAAATTTATCTTTCTTGGGAAATGGAAAGTCGAGAAGAAGCTTTTACATATCTAAATTTTCCTCTAAATATTCCTTTTAAATCTCTTTCTATTGCTTATCTTTCATTTGATTGGATTTAAACATTCCTCTAGATCATGATTGAACAGGATAGAGCAATTGTCAAAGAGTTTAAGTTTTATGAAGATAATATCAACAAGATCTTATTTCAATTAATGTAGTTGACTTATAATTATGTAACAACCTCAACTTGGCTATAAGCAGGTTAAGCTCGAGGTAGAGTGAAGGGATCTATTTGGGGAGAGGAAGAACATTGCTAGAGAAAACAAAAGAATTGTAAATTGTAAGACAATGACATTTTAAGAATGTTTTAGTTTTCTTAGTTTTAAAACCTGTAAGTTTTTTAAGCTTGCTTTTATTTTGTTACTTAGCTTAGTTTTTCATTTTATCTTATGTAGGGCTTAATAATTTTGTAACAAGTAACTTGTTCTAAGTATAACTTGATGGTTACCTTGTTATTGCTTTTTCATAGAATTGAATATCTCCATTTGATTGCTCACTCTTGATTGATTTAAGCTCTAAAACACCACTAAAAAAATTCATGTTGGAACTCATAACCATCACCATTTAATTTGAGGTAGGATTTCATTGTAAAATGTGAGATTAACAATTCACAGGTTTCAATATTGCATACTTTAACTTATTAGGACTAAAAAATTCCTTGTAAGTTGTTATTGCCTCATTTCCCAAGTGGAAAAAGTTATGTCATGCATGTATTTGTGCTTGGAAAGGTTGAAAATGCCTTGGGAATTGTCAAATTTGGATTTTTCGTGGATTTTCTGTTGGTCAAAGCAATTAATACACTGGAACCACTTGTAGCCAGTGTAGTAATTGTTGAGCTTTGATTTTCACAGCAAGGATAGTGTAGTTTTCATAGGGCCCAGTGTATCTTTTCCTCAGCTAGTGTAGTTTTTGTGAAGGTAGCATATTTTTTAGGGCAACATACCTTTTATAGCACCCAATGTATTTTTGATGGCCTTTATGCATCGAACTTACCAAAAATAAAAATAAAAACATTAAAGTTGATGGCTTACCACACCTACAAGTTGCGGCAATCTGTCCAAAATCATGATAGAAAATTTGCAAGACTAGATTAGACACCAATAGATTATTTAAGCCAAGTTTCAACACATTGAAAAGAATTTTTGGCAAAAATCTACATTTAGCTAAGCATAGAGACTCTCAAAGCACTGTAGAGCATCAAAATGTCCAACAACCTAGCACCCATTTTCAACACCCACCAAGTAGATTCAACATTGGAGAAAGAGTAAGGAGCTATTGGAGCACCACTTTGGAGCATTTGGATCATGTAGCTGACTATAGGATGTACTTTGCCGGTTCAACCAAACTCCAAGAATCTCCTACACAACCCTTTGTGCATCTTAAGCACAAAACTTGTACTTTCTTGAACTTTTTTATGTGTAACATTTTATTAATTTAATAAAATTCATAGTTCATTTGTTTGGTGCAAGTTTATTTTTCTATTTATTTTGGTTAAATCTACATTTTACATTAAATTTATGTGCACCATTTTTACAATTTGTAAGTCCCTAGGTGATCGACAAGACTATCTAGGGTGCTTTGAATCCCTTTTTCAAGGCCTATGGGATTTGTAGTTAAATTGTTTTGCCTAGAATTTTTGGTTTTCTAGTACAAAAATTTTCAGGTGTTACAGTTTCTAAAGAAAGAAGTGCCTATGCCCAAGTTCTTCATCTAATCTTATTCTACCCTTGTTTGATTATTTGTTATGATTACTGCCTACTTTCATTTTCGTTAAAACTTTTGCATTTTTGCTAAGAAGATTTCCCAGGAACCAAATGCAGCCACCCATTCCATTGTAGTTTATACCCAGTGTATTTTTGCAGTCGGTTTAGGTGTTGTTGTAAATTTCACAATAATTGTTGGACTTTTGAAAGCCATCATATTTTTCAGTGCAACCTGCAAATATTTATTTTTCAAAACTTGGCATTTGAATTTTCCAAATGTCAACATATCTTTTACAACCACTACCCACTTGCAATGACAATAAATGTTCTATTGGCCTTCTCTTGCAAGTCTAGTCTAGTTTTCAAGATTAGTTTATGTTTTCTTAGCAAAACCATGACACTTGCTTCCACAAAGCTAGCATACTTTTCCCAAAACACCCAACAGATATTTGGTAAACCACTACATCTATCATCACCACACCAATACCCAGTGTATTTTTCCATAGGAAAAATATCCTAGCATATTTTTTTTCTTCTACAAGGCAAACCAAACTTGTGTTTCTATATTTCTTCTTGGAAACACAATGTATCTTTATGTTTCAAAGCCAAAACTAGTATATTTCTTGCAAATAGGAACATATCTTTTCACTATCGTTTGTGTGGAGTAGATACACTACCAACAAAAAACTAAATAAACAACAACATACTACCTTCAACATTATTTTATATTAATTTTTACCAGAAATCATTGCAGTGTAGGCCCCTATTCCTTGCACTCTAAAATCCAAAATGTCAAAACTTATTAATATTTAGTTTTATTAGTGTAGTGCATAGCAGTGTCATTGTTACTTGCATTGCAGCTGTAGTTGTAGTTGAATCATTCTTCATAGCTAAAACCATTTATACTTTGGGTAGTTCCACTTGTTAGAAATTTTAATTTAAAATTAAATTAAACAATTAGTTAATGCCTTTTAGAAAGTCAATTGTATTGCCAACTAACTTGATCAATATGGTCACAAACTAGGATGTTGTACGTGTGTATGATCCTAAGGACCTTACTATTGTTGACCATAGGAAATTGCTTAAATAGAGGAACCAAAGCCCAAATTTTTCTATCATAA
This sequence comes from Gnetum montanum, assembly GCA_015680685.1. NCBI lineage: Eukaryota > Viridiplantae > Streptophyta > Gnetopsida > Gnetales > Gnetaceae > Gnetum > Gnetum montanum. Next base: position 262,489 of record MNCI01015627.1, read on the forward strand.
ATGAAGAATATTATAATTTCATATGTGCCAAAATCCAAGCTACCCTACTCATTTGACACACCAAATCTGAACGTAAGGGTGAGTTTGAGTTGATTCATAGGAATAGGAAGGAGTACATCCATTCTCCTTATGATAAAATAAAACTTACTAAAATGCACATGCACATATTGGATCAATTGATTGAGATGAATGAGTTAAGTGAGGAGGTTAACTGAGAAAGCCACCATGAGGAACATGATGAATTTGAGATTGAAATAGAGCCTAACAACTTCATAGGGAGCCTTTTTTTAATAATCATCTCCCCAAGCCCCTACGCCAAGTTCATCTTCTCCTACCTCTTCTATGGGGTAGGTTCCTTAATCCTCATCTCCTCATGCCTATCCTACCATATTTGGATCAACACCTATTATAGCTACCCACAAGGTACAACCCGTGTCATAGTCAGCCTCACTTTTCTCATCCATGCCATTTGCTATGTAGCCCTACTCTACATGACCATCACTTGTGGTGTTCATTATAGTTCATCCATGTTCCATCCCAGTCAACCCCTTAGTGGGGCCTTAAGTGATCCAAGCATCACATACACCATTTTTCCTTTTTGTCCTCCAAATACCAACATAAACATCATTTTCATTATTTAGCCCCCTACAATAATGATGACTTAACCTTTACCATCCTTACCATTATCCATCATGAGGCCACAAGCCTTCCAACTTACTCCACAATCCTTTGTATAGATCCTCTAACCTACTAGAATGCCCAAGGCTTGGATGAGGTCTTCCAAATGATCCAAGACCTTATAGAAGAGCTACGTAAGCTCAAAGCTTCAACTTCACAGATGGTTAAAATAATGAACTTTAATCAAGATGATCCTATTAGTCTAGCCATCCCACAAATTAATCTTCCCCTAAGCATTCCCATACTATATTCACCAAATAGAATGATAATGGTGATCTAAATGCATACCTCACCACCTTATGTTTTGAGTGCCTATTGCTACAAGCCTGGCCTCACACAATCATGCAAATATTCCCTATGTCTCATACTAGGAAAGCCTTAGATTGGTACCATGCATTACTTGGTAGATCTGTCACCTCACTAGAAGACTTAATTTCATATTTTGTGAATCTTTTAAAGTATAACTTGAAACTAGATACCACCTTGGACCAATTCATGAAGATGAAATAGAAGCCTCTTAAACTTGTGCAGAAGTTCATCCAAGTATAGAATGCTCTACTTAACAAGATTCCTAAACCAATAGTTGAAATTCACCTTTTGGCCTTCTTCAAGGGGAAAGTCAATAATTTCATCAAGTCTAAACTATATTATTTAGATCCATGGTTCCTCAGGTAGGATTTCTTACAAACTAAAAACATAGAAGATGTTGTTGAAGCCAGCCATGACCCCACCTATGTAGCATACAAAAACTAACACACATGGAAGGAAAAATAGAGGGAGAAATCAAACCATGTGACCATGGTCACTGTGGCCAAAGAAAAGAAGACAACATAAGGACCAAAAACAAGCCAACCCAAGGTTCTTATCACAACTAATTATCCATTAACATTGGAGGCCTCTGCATCAAACCATGGAAGGCATAACTTTGAAAGGAAGAATTGGTTAAAGTACATTAAATTTTCATTAAAACCATCATAACTCCTTGATTAGTTGCTTATGAGTGGCCATATTGAATATATATAAATGATTGAGAATGCCCGTAATAGACATGATTGATTGTGAAAAATTGCTAAGGATGCCACTCTGGAAACCAATGATGATCCACCGGTACCTAAGTACTTCAAACTTGACTAATTTTGCCACTATCATTAGATGCCAGGTCAAGATATTGATTTTTGTTTATCCTTGAAGGATGACTTACAAAAGATGATAGATAATGGAGAGCTAGTGCTCAATGTGTCCAACCTAGTTAGGACACAACACTAGTCAATGAAGGTCTATAAAGACTTATTGAATGCAAACAATATTCCATACATGATAGTAGCATTCAACATGAGTAACAACCCTAGACCTGATAGGGAGTCCTTTGTGATTTGGGTACCTCCTCATGATGAAAGGAACTCTTCAACTTCATCTAGTTCAAGGACTTCTTTTTTTGTAAGGATATCATCACCAATGCCTTTATCATTAGAGTTCCCCTCCCACTACAACCAAACCTACAACTCAAATTGACCAACATCCTCCTATGGTAGCTAATGTAATGACTTCTTTGTAGCCTAACAATAAGAAATCACCTACCAAACAATGCAAGAAGTCTACACAAATCTAAGGCCAAAGATAATAAGTAGGAAAAGGCTTGGAAGGAGGTGGGCACACTAAAGCCCACACCCATTTCCACCATTTCTATGAACTCTAATGCTCAAAGTGCCTTAACTAGTTAACCAAGGGAGGATCCAACGCAATAAGAGAAGGGAAAGGAAGCTAAAACACAAATATTGAAGCATGAAGTTTGCATATTGGGGTAAATGGAGGAAGTCAAAGTTAGCAAAAATGAGAAACCAACCACCAATGATAAGGACTTTCTCAATGTCATGGAATAGGTGAAACAATACTTAAAACAAATGAACACTTCATTGAGCTTGTATGACCTAGTAATGACTTCCTTTGCTCACTATGAAGCCTTAGTAAAGATGTTGATTTTAATTCCTGTTAGTGAGGACATTCCCACTAATGAAGAGCCCATCCATGCTGTGATGCTACCACCATCACCTAGGGAAGAAATGAAGTCAACTGCACTAGTGTTTCCTAACAGCAAATTCAAAATCAATCCCTAGGATGACAAGACAACAAGGGCCCCTCTCTTCATAACTATAAGGGTTGGGTAATACAAAGTGCATAGGGTGCATGTTAATGATGGGCTAGCAACCAATGTCATACCTTACACTATTGGCCTAGTAGAACACATGTAAAACACTTCCACCTCTACTCTACAATCATTTAATAGATTACGAGTTGCAGTAAAAGGCTTAATTTCTTTAGACTTTGTAGCAGGGGAGCAATTCCCCATAACAATGAACTTGTTGGTGTTGGAAGAGACACTAGGATTAAATTTTAACTTGGGGAGGCCTTGGTTTCCTCAATGACAAGTGGTTTCCTCAATGACAAGTAGTTTCCTCCTCCATCCACCAAGATGTTCACCTTCTTTATGAGGGAGTTAAGATAATTATTCATGACAACAATGTAGTTCCCTTAGCAGTCAATAAAGTTGACATAGAGAAAGGGTCCAAAGTGGAGTTTCAAGAAGAAACTCCTACTATCAAGCATGAAGTTGAGAAGCCCAATAGAGTAGATGAGGCTCAAATTGTCAACAATCAAACCATGGATGCATCATAGGAAGAGCTCCCATTCAATGTAGTTACCAAGGAAAATGGGGAGTACAAAATTATGCGACAGAGACCCTACATCATTCTTAATCTCCCAAAGTTTAGGAAAGAATTGCACAATTAATGTATGTTTCCTACTTACTTTCCCCTATTTTGATAACTATGTAGCCTTTTCTTTTTACTTTCGTAGTCTAGTTTAACCTTGTTTACATGAAATCATTTTGCTTTATTATATTTTGCCTTAATTTAACTTTATTTCACACATAGTTTATGACATATGCTTATTTATGATTTTCCTATTATACTCCCTTTTAAAACATAAAATACCATAAAAATTTTCAAAAAACTTGAAAAACCCATAAAAATTTTGAAACTCAAAAAACTTAGAAATTTTTTTCCATGGCCTCCTAAGGCCTTAAACTAGTGGTCCACCAAGGCCTTAAACTAATAATGTATTTACAACCTTGTTCTTTTATATCTTTACTAAAACCATTATACCTTAGTTTGCACTTTGTTTGCCTAATTATTTTACATTTTATACTTTACTAACTATTGCCTTATAACCATGTGTTTTAGCCAATGTAGCCTTGTAGCATGAACAAAACGTAGCACACATGAAATACATAAAACTAAAAATGCTAAAATCTATAAGAAAAATGTAAAACATATAACCAAATATCCAGCCTAATAGCCATAGTCAAATAGTGTGAAAAATAAAAAAATTTAAATAGTCATGATACCAAGAATAAAAATAAGCGAGTCTAAAAGCCATGGTTGCACTCGGCAACACTAAAAAAAATAACAACAAACTATCTCATAGTATTAAATGATTAGGAATAGCCAATAAAAAGGAATAATAATCAACATCATAACTAAAAATGACCAAAAAATATGATGAAACTGGTAGGACTAAGGTAAAACTGCTAAAGGAGGAGGATGAACATCATCATCATCATGGGCACTAGGGCCATTGTCGTCACCTAGTGCCTACACCATAACAAACAAACAAAAATAAAACATAAAACAAGAACTTAATTAGTAATCAACATAACCAAAAACTAAATTATAAATAAAAATAAAATATATTAAAGTAAAAACTTAAAAAAAAACCTATGAAGGTTTTGGTGCGAGGTCTTTTGGAGAAAAGTTTTGAAGACCAATCTCTAAATGAAGAAGAATTTGTTCTTCATTCATGTTTGTCTAGTCTTTTGGTCCAAGGTTCATACCTGTCATGATGTTCATGCTCTTAATATCTATCCATGATGGAGGCTCTCTTAAAAGGATGGTAGTGGTTGCTTCCCTTGAAGTAGTGGTAATTTGAATGGTAGGGGATTCAAACGCAACAAAAGACCCTTCACACAACTTGAAGGCCTCCTTTGCATTGATCCCATGCACAAACATCTCTAACTTTATGCTCTTTATAGACTTCTCTTGCAACCACTCATAATAACTTTCATTCTTAGCCTTGTACCTACACTTGTGGTTCTTTTATGCCTTTCCCTACTCAAGGATCCAGGCGTAGTAGTCCCACTAGTCTTTAATCTTGCGTATCAATAGATCAATCTGAATTTTCTATTCGACAAGGCTCTTAGCCAATGAAACCTTGTAGTGGATGGCATTCCATTAATGTGACTATTCTATCTCCTTAGTGTGTAATGAGTTTTTATTGGCTACAAGAGCCTCCACAAACTCCTTGTGGTACCTAAGATCTTTGATCACCTCAGCTTGTTGTTTGGTCTCTTTTTACAACGCTATAACTCTTTCCCAAAGAAATTCACTAGAACATTGAATATCCCATGAAGTCTTGGCACATGAGAGAGCACATTTAGTGACATTCTCATATAGCCTTCATGGAACATTTTCCACTTTAGGTGGTAGCTTAGGTAGCTCATTGAGCTCAACATCATGTTCTAGATCATATCCTACCTTGGACATTGTAAACAAAATAAAAACAATAAAAATAAAGACAATAAGCAATCAACAAAAATAGCCAAAAATCCTTTAAACAACTAGGGCCATATAACCATAAAACTTAAAAGACCATGAAATCAAAAAAATATAAATAACAAAGAAAATTAGGCAAATATGATAATATTCTTACCAACATTGGGAGCAATATGTTGCAATCAATTAAGCATGTCTTTAGCCATTTTACACATGAACTCTATCTTGTTAGGAATTTCTACCCATGGTTTCATATAGAACATAGAGGTTGATGCCTCGGGAAGGGGTTTAGGCACTAAAACAAGTATAACCATCAACCGAAAAATTGAAACTAATTACAACATAAAATCATAATATGTAATGATAAATAGTGGAAGACCATGTGTGATGTTAGCATGAGGTTCATCATCAAATGTTGAGTCTCCAAATATGACACCCAAGGCCTTTAATGCTTCATTGGTCATTGGTTCTACCCCCTTTTATTGCCTTAGTGCCTCCTCCTCTTGTTGTTTTCTCTTTACCTGTACTGCGACCTAGGCTACAAGTTCTTGAGCTTTATCTTTAAGAATGGCAAAAGGAAAGATGTTGAAAAAGTGAGCAATTTTTCCTAAAAACAATGTAATAACATAAATATGTGTAGAATATAACATAAAAAAATATATAAAAATAACACAAAAAACAAAAGATAACAAAAATATAACTAAAACATACATAATACAACATGATGTGCCTAGCCAATCCTAAGGGAAATCTTCTTCTTGGTTGGCTGCTCCATAGTAGTAACCATCTCCTTAATTAGTTGTTACACTTCAAATTTTCTTTAGCTACATCATCAACCTTTGCATGCAACTCCTTGGCCTTTTTGGCATTTCCACGAGCAATATGGGGTTCAACCCCGATGCTGTTAGGGGAAGGACAACATGTACTACTAAATCTTTTAGTGGTAATTGATAGCGACACCCCAATATCCTCCATAGGTGGGTTTTGAACCTACATGACTAAAATGATGTGTTTTACCCAAGGTTTAGAAAATTGGAATGGATCATGACTTATCCAATTTTCATCCTTCTTATCCATAAGGAATTTCACAAACCTCCTTAGATATGTTGCAAAAAAAAGAAAAATGCATATGGCATATTGTCTCAAGGTTGTTTGGGAATTTTAGGATATCATCTTGTAGCTCGAAGACCAAGTGAGCAGCCCAATTGAATCAAGCACTCTTAGTGAGGGGCCTTTTCATGGTACAAGCTTGTTGAATGCCAAGGATCTTTTTCTACAACAACAACATGGGAAACACCATAGAATAGAATAATGGATACATCTCATTAGCCTCTACAACCTGGCATTGGTCTAGAGACAACCCACTACTACCATGATGAGTGTTCAACCATTCTTCCACCTCCTCCATGTGATCCATCTCTTTGCCTATTGTTGTGAAAAATTTCATGCCATTGCAAGTTAGGTCAAAGAGGTAGTTGAATGTAGATTCGTTGATGGCCAAAGTGATAGGTACATTGTGAACGTGAGAGATGAATTTCTTAACTCCTTTGTTGAAGGAGTCAATGATATTCACCATCTCTGTTATAGGCATGGATGGGCTAGGAATAATAAAAAGATTGAGCAAACCTGTAGTGGCAATCTTTTCTTGGATCTCTTTAGGTGCTCTACTAGCTAGCCACTCTTGCACTAAGTCTACTTTACCCCACTTAAGAATAAGTGTTTCCTTTGCACATCTTGAAGTGATCATAGCAACAGTAGATTTTTGGCATAGGTTATACAACACAACATGGATAGCTAGTTATCCTTTAAGCATGGGCAAAGCACATAAAACAAAAATAATAAAAAAACATAAAAAAATTAAACACATGACAAACATAGCCAAAATTTTAAATTAAACTTATAACTCAATAGCCAAAACCAATTGCATGATTAAGGCCTAAGTGAGCAAAAAAAAAAAAAAAAAAAAAAAAAAAAAAAAAAAAATTTTGANAAAAAATTAGATATGAACATTTTAAATTTGCTTACATGGTAGAAGAAATGTTGGGGTCCTGAAGGCCATAGGTGTATGAATGCCTAAGTCTGGGAGATCCCCCCAAACATGAGTAGTCTTGTTGGCCATACACCTACTGTAGGCTTGAGAGTAGCATGATGTGTATCTGCCAAAATTATCTTTTAGCTACTCCAACATTATAAGCCTCATGGATGTACCTTGAGAAAAATTCTCCAAGATAGTATATGCAAAGGGTAAGACTTGGTCACTCTTGATTAGTCCGTCGTCATCTACCCTATACTTGCAACCTATAAATTAAACTTATTATAACCAAGTAGCCCAATAAAAAAACGATGAACAAAACTTAGACCAATGCTTATGCTTGTAGGTGGTAGAAATTGCATGGAGAATTTTGGAACAAAGTGTTGACATAGTGACCTATCATCAACATGTTGTTGGCATTGTATTGAGCAAACTCTGGCATATCTTAAATATGGGATAACTTGTGTGTGCCTAGAGTGTACATGCCATCATGATGGTCACCCTCCACCTAAGTATCAAGGTCATCTAGAATAAATTTGACGATAAGACTAGTAGACCAAGGTATTAAAGTCTTCGCTATAATAGTTGTAGTGTCTGAGGCCAAGTGTGATCATAAAATCACACTAAAATGATTGAGCAAAAAAGCAAGGAATCTTTGGTCCTAGGCCTAAACTAAAGGGATCCACAATCCAAGATCATATCAACATGAAAATTGTTGGATCTTGGAGTGATGGTACAACACAGGAGCCCAACCAACTCTACAACCACCAAGATGGATTTCAAGAAGGCTCTGCACAACCAGAAAATAACCATTACAATGTTACATAACCATGAAAAAAATTCAATAACTGTTAAAAAAAATGATAAGTGTGAATGTTCTCATAAAAAATTCAATAATTAAATTTACAAGTGACAACCATTAAAACACAAAACAAAGTTTAGCTAGAAACTAAACAAGAAACAAGTGGCCTATTAACATTGACGGTAATCTCATGGTAGAAATATGCATAAAAATTGTAAAAATTTTATGTCAAATATTCAAACTATGAGAATGATCTTGTACTAAATTTTAACCCATAATTAACAATACAATAATGACTGTAAAAATTTCAACTTGAATTAAATGAAATTTTTACTAGAATTCCTAGTTTATAGTGAAACAGTTGTAGTAAAACTCTAGGAAAACCAAATAATAAATTTAAAAAAATTCAAAAAGTTGTTGGAAAAAAATGCACAACATGTAAATAACCATTTAGAGCCCAAAACATTGACAATAAAATTTAACAAGTGTATCAACATTGCTTGTACAGTTTGGGAGGCTTGTAATTTCAATAGTTGAAACTGTAATTGTACAATGTAGTTCACACAAAGAAATAAAAATGATAAATTTTTATAAAAATATATTTATAATTCTAGTTAGTTCAACTACACATAAAATGAAAAAAATTATATCCCAATGTTGCAATAGTAAACTTAGGAAAATTAGAAAAGCAACCCAGAATCCCTTTGAATTTTTTCTCAAAAACCTAGTTCACAGTGAAACCTTTGGAAAAATTATGAAAGAATCATAAAAATTATAAAAATAGTATAAAAACCTTTCAGATTATCTAGAAATCCCTCGGAAGTTGAGACATTCATGAAAAAATAAGTAAAGTGTGTCAACACTATTAGTCTTGGAGGGATAAATATAGTTCAAAACTGAAAGATCATAGTGCACTTGTTTAGGGGAAAAATCATAAAAAATTAACCATAGCTTAGAAATTAGGTATTCAAATTTTTTTATGGCTATTAAATAGTTAAAAACAAACCTATGACTAGGAAAATTAAAAATTTCACTATTTTCTTACAAAAGAATTGGAAATTGATGTTGCCTTTTCAATTAAAAAAAAAACAATGAAAATGCATAGGATGGGCTTGAATAGAAATTCAAAAATTTGTACTGGAAGGTACTAAGGCCAAATTAACAATGTGAACACATTGGAATAACCTTGATGCAACATTTAATCCATAAAAGCCAAAATCTTCTTAACGCACATGACCTATGCACTATAAAATGCCTAAATACTTGCCCAAAAAATCAATGAAAAATGGTTAAAGAAAGTAATTGATAGTCATGTGAGATGAACATTCTCTAATGGAGAGCCTAGGAAAATGGGAAATCCATTTGGTAGTAGCATCTACCTCCTCTAGGGCTAGGTTCTTACTTATTTCTCCTCATCTCTTTGACATCTTAAGAAAATAGCTAGAAAACCTTGAACTTCTCTACATCTTCTTGTAACTACACTACCTCTGTGATGGAGTGTAGCAAAGATACGTTGAGTTTAGATAGAAAATAAACTAAGAATAGTTGAGTAGCCTCAATAACAAGTTCTGCATGTGAAAATTGGATTAGGAAGAATGGTTTGCATAAAATTTGCAAAGAAAAAGCCTTCCAACACTTATGTGTTGGTCCCATAATCCTCCATGCCAAAAACTCATCGAGTGGACTCCATGTTTACATATAGAAAGTAAAAACTACATTGGATTTATGGAAATTTTAAAGCTTAATGGCAATTTAAACTTGGGTGGGTCCCACAAGTTGCCTTCAAAATAAACCAATAAAAATCCTAATACAATGGAATTTACACCTTTTGACAAAAGGTATGCTAGGATTAGCACCCAAATAAGCCTTGGAATGGGTTCCAAGCACCAACCATGACTAAGACAGACCTCCTAGCCACCCATCCTCAACATATTGAAGCTAATGAAACCTTGTCCAAAATTGGAAATCAAACATTGACATCAGATTATTTTGAGCATGACCAAAACACATACAAAGCAAGAAATTTTTGGATAGCTACACTAGCCAAGGGTAAAAATATGCTAGCCAACATAGTTTCACTAGGGATGAAAATAATGAACATGAACTTGACCTCTAATTGACCTCAAAATGACCATATCAAGCCTCAAACCCTAGTCAGAGCCTCCAGCAGCTCTCGAACCTCCTAGAACTTGTTGAATGGTGTCAAAATCCATAATTCTTAAGAAAATATGTTGGAGGACTGCAAAATTACATTGACTAGTATATCTTTCTAGGGAATGACCATCAGAGGAACTAGTAAAGCATCAAAAAGCCTTGAAAATGACAAACTCTAGCCTTCATACCTTCTCGAAGTCTTCGATGATCTTGGAATGCCAAATATCAAGTCAAAAATATGTCAAAACTCATGAAAAATCAAAACATATGCTAGAAGAGGTCAAAGCTATACTAGCTAGTGTATATTTTCCAATAAAACCTAAGAACAAATCATCAATTGATCAAATCAACCTCCAAATGTATCAATCCAACCCATGAACCCTACTAAAACCTCTAATAGCTATCAAACTTTGAGAACTAAGTCAAAAATGGTGAAAATTAGTCATAGTTTTTAAAAATACACTAGATACATCTAAAAATACATTATCCAACATATTTTTCAAAAGAAGTGACCAAATAAAAGTTCTAATAACATCAGTAATTGGTAGTTTTAAGCCTAAACCATAGCCATAGACACTAGTAGCCTTAGGAGCCTAAAAACTTAGTCAATTGATCATTCAAACTACTTAGAAACCAAGATTCCATTAAAACTACACTAAAGAAAACCAAAAATATTCTAGATAGCATAGTTTTTTTTCCAAGGTAGATTTGACAACCTATCCATACTTCGAATAACTTGAAACTTCACTAGAGAAGCCTAGAATCCCAGAGCCTAAAATGAGTTTTCATTTGACCTCATTTTGGGCATGAAAAGATAAAATTTCTTAAAATTCTATTGGAACCAATTAAAAATATACTAGCCAGCATATTTTTGAGGTTTGGGATTCCAAATAACACTTTCATTATGTTATTTTTTCCTCGAAATGATCATTTGACAACCTTGACACCTCTATGCTATCCTGGAAAGTTGTTAGAGCAAGAAATTCAAACTTGAGATATCATAAATCAATTTTTTATATAAAAATACACTAAAACCAGAGAAAACTATGCTAGCTAGCATATTTTTTAGCTTTTGATAGCATTTTGAGCCTTGAAGGGATCAAACTAACATCAACGTTGACTAATATCCACTCCAAATCCACTACACTATCAGTTTAGGCCATAAGAAATTCAAAACTACTCCTAATGAACCTTGGAAATCAGATTTTATTTTTTGTGTGTTCTCATGTATTTTTAAAAAATGGTCTCATTTTTGCTCCAAACATGCTTAGAATAACCTCCCCAAGTGTCCAAACTCTTTCATCAACCCTAAAGCCTCTCACCATGGCTTACTAAGGCCCAAAATTGACAAAATGTGATTAATCCATATTGATAATGTTTTATTACATTTTATCTAGCATAACTAATTTGGCCTTATTTCATTGTCTTTTAACTAGATTTAACCTTGATTTACATTATTGACCTTTATTTACATATCATTTAATGTCATTTTAGCTTCATTTTTATCATTTTCAAATCATTTGGCCTTGTTCTTGTTGACCTTTTGATATGTCAAAACCTTAAGAAAAATGGAGAACATTGAATGTTTGTTGTGGATAATGTATTTGTCAAAGATGAACAAGAACTTCAAGATAAGATATAATAACTCTAGGAGATAAGATCTACAATGAGAAGACAAAGTAAAGACTACATTAGTCAAGATGAGAACATGGACAAGCATGGATGAAAATAAAGGTTAAAAACCAAATGAAGATGCTTCAAGGGCTAGGAAAAAGATAAATTGATGGGAGAAAGCCTCAGAAGATAGAGCCCAAAAGTTGAGGAGACATCTCCTAGAAATAGTAGATGTTTCTATCCTAGAGAAGAGATCTTACCAGAGACATCCCACAAAAGACATTTCATTTTTCAGTGAGACATCTCTCTTGAATTGAGGCCAATAATAGGTAGACATCCCAACCTCAAGGAAGATGTCCACACTACCAGTTTGGTAGCTATTGCATGCATTATGAGGACTTTGTGAAAACTCCAAGACTATAAGAAGATACCAAAATCTTGGGAATTGTGTAAGTACTATTCACATCAAATCAGTCATTGTCTTATCTATGCTATTGTTTTCTTGTTCATCATTGTAACATCATTTATTTGGTTGTATGTTGTATTGAGCTTCAACAACAAGGACTTGTAAATTTAGTTACTTTCTTTCCTTATGTCTTTTTTGTTTTTTTGTAGCCTTGCAAGATTGATGTGCTTTTTGCAAGAAAGAATTCACATTGAGCTTGTTAGGATGTTGTAGGGTTAAGTGGTTTTGTAGTGTTGAAACACTCTTGAGTGAGCTTAATTTTGCATAGGAGCTTAATGTTGTAAACATTGTGGGATCCTTAAAATGATATTTTGAGCTTGTTGGAAAATTATAGGATTGAGTGGTTCTGCAACTACAAAACACTCTGATGTAGAGCTTAGACCTTGTACAGGGTATGGTATCCTTCAAACCATATTTTTTGAGGAAAAAAGGTCTAGAGGTGTGCATGAATTCTACCCTCTAAGTGTGGAAGTACCCAATTTGGGAAACCATGTAAAATTTCATGTTTTTGTGTGACAAGTGTAATTTTAGTTAGGGATGTTATTCAACCATCCTTCTAAGTTCCTAATCCTTAGTTCCACCATATGTTTTTATCATTTTTCATCATTTGATCTTTTTTGACTTGATTTAACATCTATTAATATTGTTGGACATTAGTATGACCTTGTTTGACCTTGCTCAACATCATTTAATGGGGCTTGGCCATCATTTGACCTCATTTGTTATCATTTAAGCCTTCATTTGGCCTCATTGCAAGTTAGTTGGCCTTTGATTCACCTTATTTACCTTCTCATTTCTCTTATCATCTCTACTGATCATAATTTGATCTTGTTTAACCTTGTTTAGACCTTTGTTTAATCATTGAATGATGTTACGCTAGTTAAGAAAAAGGTTCACAAGAATAGACCAGATTTAGCCCTAGTAGTTTGTGATGAGATCATGAAACTGTATCAAGTTGGTTTGATTTGAGCTACCAACTACGTAGATTAGGTGCCTAACATAGTGTTAGAGCCTAAGAAAAAGAAGAGTATACATATATGTATTGATTTTTAAGATTTGAATAAGGAAAATATCAAAGATGATTACCCTTTGCCTAGTATTAACCAACTTATTGATACTATGGTTGGACATGCCTTGTAATTCTTCATGGAAGGGTTCTTGAGGTACAACCAAGTTAGGATTAACCCAAAGCATCATCTTTATATGAACTTCATGACCCCTTGGGCAACCTTTTGTTACATCATGATGTCCTTTGATCTAAAGAATGTAGGCACAACCTACCAATGAGTCATGACATACATCTTTAGTGATTACATGCTAGGGTTACTTAATGAATATGTGGATGACATAGAGGTTAAATCCAAAATGGCTGATGATCATGTGCATGACATTGAACTTGTGTTGAAACGATGTCTTAAATACAAATTCAGGTTGAATCCTAAGAAGTGTGTCTTTGGTGTCAAAACTAGTAAGATGCTTGGCTTTATAGTATCCAAAGTAGGGATATGTGTTGATCTTCATAAGGTTAAGGCGATAACCAAGTTGGTAGCACATACTAATCTTAAGGAGCTTTGGGAACTAAAAGGTAGATTACAATTTATCCATAGGTTCATTGCGATCCTTATGGATAAGCTACAATCCATGAAACACTTGCTTAAGAAAGAAGTTTTCTATGAGTGGACAGCTTAAGGTCAAGAAGCCTTTGAAAAACTCAAGCAAGAGTTTCCACAACTACCCATGGTCTATTTGCCATAAAAGGATAAATATTTTTACATCTATCTTACTATCTATGACACATCCATAGCCTCTCTACTCTTTCAAAAATGAGATGATAGAGCAAAGCTCCCGATATACTACATAAGCCATGCATTAATTGCCTATGAAATTTGATACATTGAAGTTGAGAAGTATTATCTTGTCCTAGTCTTCTCATTGAAAAGTGGAGACACTACCTCTTTAGGAGGCAATTCAATGTCATATGCAAGGGCAATGTGCTTAAAGCCATGATGATCAATATCTATGAAAGTAGCTAAATACCTATTGAAAAGCCATAATAACTGAGTTTGTTCTATGTTACATCTCCCAGGCATCAACCAAAGGTTAAGCCATAGCTGCACAACTCACAACTTTCCCATTGAAAGACCATGCAGCCATTAACCCTAAATTCTTTGATGAGCATGTTAACATTGTCAATGAGGTACTCGAGGATTATGGGCCAATTATGCACTTTGACGAAGCTTTAATTGCCCATAGGGCTAGTACTGCTACCATCATAATATCACCTTTTGGTGTAATTCAACCATTCACTTACCATTTTAATTCCCATGTACCAACAAGATGATGGAGTATGAAGTATTGATAAGAGGAATGGTGGTAGCTCATGATCAAGGGATAAAATTCCTAATGATTAAAGATGATTCAAAGGATATGGTTAACCAAGCAACTGAGGTTTATAGATGCAAAACCAAACATTTACAACCTTATTGTGACCTAGCTCAAAAACTAATAAAATAATTTATAAATGTTGGTATTCAAAATATACCCCAAACTGAGAGCACCTTATCTGATGCCATTGCAACCTTGGTCCCAAGTATGACAATCGATGTGTTTAGTAAATTACTTTCTTTAATCATGAATTGTGCTATTTTCATTACATAGGATAGTGAAGGTGTCTCCATATTCACTATTAATACCACTCCTCAAAATGAGTTGTATGACAATATTAAGTTTTACCTAATGCATTGTGAATCTCCACAAGGCTTGACTACTTCTCAAAAGGACATTGTATGTAATAGATCAAAATAGTCTATCTATGTCAATGGTCTTATGATGACATAATATTAGTGTGCTTCGAAAAAATCAAAGCTTGCACAATCCTTGAGCAAGTTCATGAAGGTGTATGTGGAGGATATATAGGACCTAGAGCCATGGTTGTGAAGATTAGATAACTAAGTTATTATTGGTTCTATATGGAAAGTGATTGCCTATAGATGGTGAAAACCTATGATACCTGTCAATGGAATAGCAACTTGATACATGTACCACCAGCTGAGTTACACACTACTTAGATGACTTGGCCATTTCAATAGTGGGGACTTACATTATTGGACCTATAATGCCTAAGTCTTCTAAAGGACATAACTTTATCATCACCACAACTGAATATTTTACCAAGTGGGTTAAAGCTATTTCCCAGAGGAAAACAATGTCTTAACAAGTCTATAGATTCATGTTGGACAACATAGTAGCCCATTTTGGCATACCTTTGACCATAGTCATAGATAATAGACCAACATTTAGTAGCCAAGAAATGTAAGCCTTTTGTGAAGATTTAGGCATTACACATTCATTTTCTTCATCATACTATTCTCAAGCTAAAGTTAGAAACAATGTCATCATAAACTTGCTGAAAACGATGCTAAACAATAGTAGGTGTAAGTGGCATGAGTGTCTTGTCCATGAACTTTGGGCCTATTAGTCTACCTTTTGAACTACAATTGGTGTCACCCCTGGTTTATGGATTTGAAGCTATTTTGTCTCTTGAATTATAGGTTCCATCGCTTAGTGTGGCTCTATGTGGCTTCATTAATGATAAGTAGAATAAGGAGCTATGTACTATCGATCTAGATTAGGTGGAAGAGTAGTAGATATAAATGCTTACTCACATTGAATGGTACCAAGAGAGGTAGAAGAAATATCATTGACATGACTTGAACAAGTGAATGATCAAGGAAGGATACTTAGTCCTTAAGGCTATTTGTAAACATGTAGAAAAATTCTTAGCTAACTGGTAGGGGCATTTCCTAGTTACCAAAGCCTATGGCAATGGAGTCTTTAAATTAACAAACATGGATGTAAATGAATTGGCCAATCTAGTCAACCATTCCTATCTCAAGATGTGTTATATCTAACATGATCTTCTTTATAGGTGAATCAACATTTGACATTGATAGCCTTTACAACTAGTAGCAAGTGAGCTTTCATTATCTATCTATCTATCTATTTATCTTTCTCTCTCTCTATTTAACATAATGAATCTATTTAACTTGAAAACTTTATAAATCTAATGCACATTGTAGAGATCTCTCTATGTTGCATTGATAGTGACCTATGGTGGCCTAGTTTGTTGGTTATCTCATGTAGCCTTATGCAATGTATTGTAATGACATGTTTTCTTTGTCTTGTTTTCTTGTTCCCTTGGGGTTATGCTTGTAGGATGAAGCATAAAGTCATTGTGAAGATGAAATTCATCATGATAGCAAGTTACCATGTGACCTTGATGCGTAAGATTTAGTTAGCTTGTCTTGTCATACTAAGAGTTCTTGTTTCACATCACTTCTATTACCCCTTCTTGAGTTACAATCACATAGCCAAATTGCAACTTTTCTTACCCTAAATAAGAATGATGATCTTCATCATGCTCCACCATCAAGTTCATTGGATGTAACACATCTCATTTAGTGAGAAAACCAAACCAAGTTTAGCATTGGCAATGAAACCCAATGAAGGTATCACTCTACAAATATATATATATATATATGAAGAAAAAATGTGGGAAGAAAATTACCAAAGAAAGCTAAAAAGGCCAATGAAGCTCAAAAGATAAATCTATGGCTCCAAAAAAGCAAAGGAATGAGCCTAATGGCCAAAGAAGCCTTGGAGTGGAGTGTTGGTTTTTCAAAGACATTACTGAGTGACCAACACTTTGAAGCACAAAGCATGGAGATAAAGCCAATCAACAAGCATGTCACTGTCATACCATAACCATGATGTCAATGTGTGGAATTAATTGTTAACCCATGTAACCATTCCCTTGTAACAAAATATAGTCTTTATCCCATATCATCTCACCATAACCTTATCTCACCATAACCTTATCTTGTGTTTCAAATCACACCACTAATAAAATTCATGTTGCAACTCATAAGCTTCACCATTGAATTTGAGGTAGGATTTAATTGTAAAATGTGAGATTGACAATTCACAGGCTAGAATCTTGCATACTTTAACCTATTACGGCTAAAAAATGCCTTGTAAGTTGTTAATGCCTCATTCCCAAGTTCAAAAAGTTATGTCATGTATGTATTTGGTCTTGGGAAGGTTGAAAATGCCTTGGGAATTTTCAAATTTTAATTTTCTATGGGTTTTATGTTGGTCAAAGAAATTAATACGTTGGAACCACTTGTAGCCAGCGTAGTAATTGTTGGGCTTTGATTTTTACAACAAGGCCAACATAGTTTTCATGGGGCCAAGCATATTGTTTTCTAGACTAGCGTAGTTTTGGTGAAGGAAACATATTCTTTTAGGCCAACATACCTGTTATAGCACCCATTGTATTTTTTATGGCCTTTGTGCATCAAACTTACCAAAAATACAAAAATACACTAGAGTTGATGGCATGCCACACTTGCAGGTTGTACTAATCTATTAGCAATTATGAAAATAAATTTGCAGCACCAAATTAGACACTAACTGATTATTTAAGCCAAGTTTGAACACATTGAAAAGAATTTTTGGAAAAATCTATATTCAACTGAGCATAGAGACTCTTAGGGCATTGTAGAGCATCAAAAAGTCCAATAACCCAAAACACCAGAGAAAGAGCAAGGAGCTGCTAAAGCATTTGGATTATGTAGTTGATTGCAAGATGCACTTTGTTAGTTCCACTAAACTCCAAACATCTCCTACATAGCCATTACTGCATCTTAAGCACCAAACTTGTACATTTTATTAATTTAATAAAATTTGTAGTTCATTTATTTAGTGCAATTTTATTTTTCTATTTATCTTGGTTGAATCTACATTTTACGTTAAATTTGTGTGCACCATTTTTACAATTTCTAAGTCCTTAGGTGATGAACAAGAGCATCTAGGGCGCTTGGAATTCCTTTTTTTTTGAGGTCCATGAGATTTAGAGTTAAATTGTTTTGCTTGGAATTTTCAGTTTTCTAGCACCAAATTTTTTAGGCATTACAAGCTCATATTTTTGCATTGTAAATGCTATAACATTAAGTTATTTTCTTTTAGTAATCTTTAAATAAATAACTCTACTAATTGATTTTCTTGTAACACATACATTGAGGAAAATTGTAAATAGATAATTTAAGTTTGCCTCTAGTGTTTTAAATGAAAAATTCTTGATTTGTAAAGAATGAAAAAAATGAACTTAGTAATTATTTAGAAGCTTAGATTTATTATAGTTTAAAGCTACAAGGACTAATTAAAAGTGTGTTTAATAGAATTCTATAATTCAACCTATTATTGTTAATCTTGAATATCTATTTGGCTATTCTTTTAATTAGATTGGATCTTATTTATTAAATAGTAATAAAAAATTATAGTAACTCATAAGATCATAATATATCAATTGTAGCTATTTTGAGTTATCCATGACTTAGTGGTGCTAGAGACCAATAACTATCTACAATGAGTTTTTCGAAAGAACTATACATGGGTGATGCATAAAGTTGTCACCAATAGTTCTAATAGGCATTAGATGGAGGGTTAATCAATAATTTTGTTTAGCTTATGAATAAAGCATGTTTTAAATAATAAGGCTTTAAGAGTCCTTAAATTTTTTTTTAGAATACAAACTACGATATCTTTAAGGAAGAAGAAATTAAATCACTTGAACAAGGTACTAGTAGTGGGGAAAAGATGAGAAGAATAAGAAGGTTACTATTAATTACAAGCTTAAATTCTCTTAGATTATGAAGTTTAAATTCAAAAGGAGAAGATTCAAGAAATTTTTATTTGAGATGTCCTAGAACCAATCTAATGGCAAACCTTGTACTACTTACTCCTTTTCAACTTTGCACTTCTTTAAACTTTAATGATTATCATGATATTCCAAAATTTGCAAATAAGTATCTACCTTAGCCCTATAGACCTAGAAGATACTATTTAGTAGAAGAATATATGCATATGTTTGAGCTATCTTTAGTTTACATAAATATTTAACATCAAGATCAATCTTGTAGGCTATTTGTCAAAAGCCTTAAAGATATGACTTAAATCTAATATTTAAATTTACCAAATAATAGTATTGTAAATTAGGATGACATCAAGACTTTGTTCTTACCCTAATTTAGGAATAAAATCAAATAATGATACTTATATTTGGGATTGTCTAGAATGAAGAAATAAAGTAAAGAATTTAAGATTTCAATATTAATTTTCAAAGGATATGTGGTGTGTTTCAAATCCTATATACGTCCAAAGATGAGGTATGAAAAGATACATATTTGAATGCAATCTATTCAAAGTTTTCCATTTGATAAGGAGGATATTAAATATAAATGCTATGATTAATTTGTATAGTAGAGTTATTGAATTAGAAAAATATTTAAATGTATTTCTAGAAATACATAACAAATTACTAGGGATCCACAAAAAACTTTAGTTATAGTTCGAGGTCTTACTAAACTAAAAGCTTTGTTGTCAATTAGCAAAGAAGTAGAAAAATAATATGAAGAATTTGATAAAGTAAGCTTCTAAAATATATGTCTAATAAGATTATTAAATTAGAGAAATATTTGTCCAAAGTAAAAGTTATAGAAAAAAAACATAGAAAGAACAAACAACAAAGTAATCAAGCTAAGCTAGCTAAGAGAGATGATGATGAAATTATAGCTAATTCAAAGTTATTAGAGATACAATTGGATTACAAAGATCAACCCTTAGAAGTACATTGTATGAAGAAATCATCAAAGGAATATCATTTGACAATTTCAATTCTAATGAAGATTGCTTAATGAATGAAAATCTAAAGAATATTTATAACATCCTCCTTCTAAGCCTTAGGTTAAAGAACCTTACATTAAGTATAGCACCCCTAAATGAATGATTGGTCATGACAAGAGGAAACTAAAAATTGATATGATCTAATGTATCAATAATTAAGTAATTGCAAACATAGTGATACCATAACAAAAAGAAAAGAATAGATATTAACAAGAAAATATTAAATGATTAGATACAAATATAATAGTAAATTAAAAAAATTAGTAAAATAAAATTGACAATAGAGCACATAAATCTAAAAATAATGGATAGCCATAAATATCTAATAGTATAAAATATGTTCAATAATACATATAATGACTACGACCCAAAATACATAATGCATGATGGAGAAATAGACTAATACAAGTCTAGAAATGTCATCATTGGTAAAAGAAATAGTAGTCTACAATTTGGAAAGTAAATATTTATAATTTTTAAAAATCAGCAATAAATATTAAGAGATCCTCTAAACATAAAAGCAATTAGTATAACCTATGTAAGAAAATTTCATAGATCCTTTAGTTGATCTAAGGGAAAGTCTCATGGTAGGCTAGGTGAAGGCATACTGACCTACAAATATATGTTAGTGAAGCATAGATACATCCAAAATCATGGATTACATATCAAACATAGATCTAGGAACCAACTGTATAATTGACCAAACCAATTCATTTATTCCAACCCATCAACCTACAAAAAAAGATGCTAGCATGCACCATAGTTAGTTTCAAATGTGTAAATTGTTGTCATGAATACTTAGCTAAATTAAATTTTCCACACATACCAAATTTCAAACTATCATACACATGGATTTATTGATTGGTCTCAAACCAAACTACGAGTGATAGAGGCACCATCTAGGGCTTATCTCTAAAATTTTAAATATATTAAAGAAAGGACCAACGAGCCATAAATCACCTTTTAATTTAGGATGGAACATATAGTGAGAGCCACAGTAATGCATCCTAGTGGGGTCAAATACTAAACATTTCTAGGAGATCATTCTTTAATTGGTCATACAACTTGGTTCTATCTCTTGAGAAGTAATAAATATTCAAACATCCAAACATGTAAAAACTAAATGTTAATGGTGGAGTAATGTAACAAATAATTCAACAAGTGCAAAAAACCAAAAAATTCATCATGATTCAACATTTGACTCCAAGGTTAAATCCAATGATCCAACAAATTCAAGACCAACCAAATAGTATCAAATGATATCCAAAAGTATCAAAATGTATTGTACTAAGCTTTAATGATAAGATAAATGCAAAAAAGAAAAATAAAAACATAATACCACAAACTCACGACAATCCATAGTGACTAACCATGATTCATAGTTTACTTAGAAAAATTAGTTGTATAAAATATGAAAATTTGACTTAATCACAACTTGACCATGACTAGATCATGATTTGTGATTAATAAGATGCCACTTAAAAGGGTTGGAAATAGTAAAATGTAGTTTGAAGGATTTATCATTGCTTCATCATGACTAATGGTGGAAGATAATCATTGGACCACAATTGGTGGGATTGCATAATTCTAAGAAATAGAGACTCAAATGCAATATGAAAAGTTTGGAAAAACTACAATCTCGTTTGGAAAAACTGCAATCTCATCATGACCCATGATGGGAAATAATGACTTGACCATGACTTGTGGTTGATGATGGATATTTCTTCATAATGTATGATTTTAATGCAAAAACTAAGAAATATAAAAATTAGCATTAAATAACTTTCAAATCACATAAATTTGATAGGAAACTTTGGTAATAAGATAATGATGACATACAAAATAATAATAAACCTCCAAATCAAGTGAAATGATTGTAATTACTCAAATGTCTAACAAATTATCTAAACCCTATTGAAAATCTAAAAAACTTGAAAATATAGAAAACTTGAAATATGGTAAAATGAAAAAAAAATCATATAGATCTAAGGTAAGAAGATTTTAATGTCATAAAAATAAAAATTCAATGCATAATACACAATCTTGAAAATTTTGAATCATGAAATTCTCATGAAACTATAATTTTCTAAAATTGTTAAAAATTATAAAATTTAAATGTGATTAATAAAGAATGTGATTAATAAATGTTGATTGAAGTAATAGAGATGTGTAAAGCAAGATTGAGTCCAAACCATAAATGCACATTAGTCATAGAGTTTCAACCATAAACAATCCATGCCACATATGCATAAAACTTAAGAACTAGAATAAAACATGAAAAAATGCTATGATATCTGACATATAAATTAAGAAGCAAAAACTTGAATCATAGACACATGGATAAAACTACTCACATACATGCTCCATGTGCACATGAACCAACAAAGCTCCAAAATACCACCATAGTCTCCAACATAGAAGCACTTATGTGTTCAAGTAAAATGGATGCCAAAGTATCTAAAATAAGTAGGTGGGATTTTTAATTAAAAGATGATGAATCTTAAATGTAGTAGTTCTAATTTTATTTTCTAAAATTAAAATATCAAATAAATAAAACTACCAAAAAACTCACTCAACTCACATATATATATCAAAGACAAATAAAAATCATGCCATAACTCTATTTATTAAAATAACACACACCAAATAAAAATACATGAGCATAAAAATACAATAACTAATAATATGCATAACTCAAAGCACAACACATCATACAAAAATACCTAAGAGGACATAAGCATAAGGTGAATATACTAAGTTATCCATAAAAAAATATACATTGTTACATCTTGTGCACCTTAAGAATATTCCTTATATAAGATCATAGGATGGGATGACTACATATCAAACTCAAGCTTCCAAGTTGATTCTTGAGAACCATGAAAACTCTATAGGAGTTTATTTATAGGAACTATCTTGCTTGGTAACTGATACTCCATTCAATCTAGGATCCTAATAAGATGTTTCACATGAAAAGAATTAGCTTAAATTTATACTTTGGTCTAATCAGCAACATGAGTATCATTAGGAACATACTTTTAAAGCATGTACACATGAAAGACATCATGCGTTCTCAAAAGCTATGAAGACAAACTCACACGATGCACCACCTCTTCTATGTATTAAATAACATTGAATGGTCCAATGTAACAAGGTGAAACTTACTTTTCTATCTAAAACACATCAAGCCTTTTGGTGGTGAAACTTACTTTTCTATCTAAAACACATCAAGCATTTTGGTGGAGAGACATGAATAAACATCTTATCACTGATAGCATACTTAAGAGATCTTCTCTTTTGATTTGCATAGTTCACATTATGATCTTTGTTTTCTTTGAGCCACTCACAAATGTGGTCAATTTTTTCTGTTATGCATAAAACTATAATTGATACATTGTCTATTAGTGTAAGGGAGTCTTGCAAGATCTACTATATAAAATCTCATGTGGTGCTACTTTCAGACTCACTTGGTAGCTATTAATGTATGCAAATTTAGACAATAATAAAAGAATATCCTAGCTATCTAAAAACTAAAAACTATAAGACTGCGCAACATATCTTTCAAAACTTTTTCATCAGTTTATGGATGGAACATTGAATTCAAAGTTAGCCTAGTATCTAAGCTATCCATGAATGCTAACCAAAATTGGGAAGTGAATTTGACACCATGATTAAAGATAATTTTAATAAGAATTTTATTGAATGAAAAATCTCAAAGATGAATAACTACACAACATTCTATACATTGGCTATTATTTTTATAATAAGGAAATAATCATGATGAGTCCAAATTCTCAACTACTCATTAAAGAAATAATCATGTCAAACCTTTAAGATAAACACCACTACTCCTAACTCAAGATTATGAATGGGGCAATGTGTGTCATAATGATTTAGTTTTCTCAAAGTATATGCTACTACTTTTCCCTCTTGCATGAGGATACAACTATAACCTTTCCTAGATGCATTAGTATAAACATAATATGGTTTACTTGGAGGAGGTGAAATAAGAGCATGAGTTACAATTATTCTAGTGTTGAGTTCATGAAAAGTATCCTCACATTATGGATCCTACAACAACCCAACCTTCTTTTGTAAGAGGCTTATAAGAGAAAAAATGATGTGAGAGAAGTTCTCAATGAACCTTCATGTTCCAAGAACTAAATCTCTTTGCATCAAAATGAATACTTTGAAGATTGTTCAAACAATTAATACTTCCTAAGCATATGTAAAACTATTCTCAAATACTAATTATGAAGATCCTCTCATAGTGAGTATAGAAAAATCATTGTTCCATAGAAAGGCATAAAATGAGAGATAACATCATATGATGGTCATGCTACAATGTTATGCTCCTAGTCTAGAAAGATATGTTTTCCAATAAAATATTGTCATATGAAGGAAATCAACATATTAAAGTAATGATTAGTAGTAGAGGAGCCATCATATGATGACCATAATATAACCTTCATATGTAGTATGTCCTATGATCTCATCTTCATCTCATTTGATGAGCATAGGAAATATCATTATATGAAGAAAATAATTATACAAGAATAATCCATAGGAGTATAGGTTCCATGATATGAGAATTGCACTATGATCCTTGAAAAAAATCTCTCTCCTATTTTATTAATACTTCATGTTATAAGCATACTATGATATCATACTCCTAGTCATGAACTATATTAGGAATCCTACTTGTTAAAAGGTTTGGCATGAGATGAGAGTATGCTTTTAACATGAAGCATGAGGTTTTGGTCCTAGTTATGAAAAAAATTAGAAATCCTTTATTTGAAGAATGAACTTTTCTCATTCGCATACAATGATCATGAAATGAGTAAATATTGTTAGGAAACCAAAAAATAATAAGTTTTTTAAAAAAACATGAGCATACAAAGGAAATGGATGTACTAGTGTGATGCTTAGTAGTAGAGTCATAATCATATGAAGATCATTCTATGAACCTTTAGACTTAGTATGTCCTATGATCTTGTCTTCATCTCATTGAATGACTGCAGAAAACAACATTATATGAAGGATATGATTGTACTAGAATACCTCATAAGGGTTAGAGGAACCATCATATGATGACTGTACTATGATCTTAGAAAAAACTCTCTATCCTATTTTATTAATGCTTCATGTTAAAAGCATGCTCTCATCTCATTCTTCTAGTGTTAAGCTATATTAGGAATCCTTCTTATAGGTAACATCATATAATGACCGTTCTATGAGATTTTGATCCTAGTCTTAAATGAAATTAGAAATCCTTCATTTAAAGGATGAGTTTAGCTCATTCTCATACTATGATGATGAAATAAGTACATATTATTAGGAAACCATAAAAATAATATGTTTCCCAACAAAACATTAGCATAAAAAGAAAATTAGTGTACTAGAGCCATGCTTAGTAATAGAGGAGCCATCATATGATAACTACACCATGAGTAAGTTATTGATATATTATTTGATATATTGTGAATCATAGGGTGACCATACTATGATGGTATGATAATCTTAAGAGGTTTGTTCCATAGGTTCCTTCATACAAAGAGCTATGTCTTCGACAAATCTATAATAGAAGAAACAAATTATCAAAATATTTATTTGGAAAATAAAAAGAGGACTTCATACAATAGTTTCACTATGATACATGTCATATTCTATCATTAATTTTACCTATGAATAATATCTCTAATTATAGAAACATAAAGCTATGTTAGCAATGATATTACTAAGTATCTCATTGAGAGGATAGTATATACCATACAATGATCCCACTTTGATCCTTGAAAATCTTACTCTTAAGCCTAGTAAAATCCATGAAAGTTAATACACCATCATATAATGCTTGTCTTATGAATACAAACTTTTTGTTGTTATGAATGCAATATCATGGTACTTCAAATGTCAATGAGAAGCAATATTAAGAGGATTCTTGACACACTAAGATATGATGAGTGATACATGGATGTTAGCACCTAGATGGGGATCTTAAAGGATTTATACTTGTTATCTCTAAATAAGGAAGCTTGTGTGTATAATTGTATTGGGATTGTTGTATACTACAAGGAAATATTACTAGAGTAGAGAGTTGAGATATAGGTTAAAATGACCAAGAGCCCATCATCAATTAAGATGTAGAAGGGTTCACTAACCCCAAATCTCTTAATTATTTCATAAAAAAAATGATGACTATGATAACATATGATCTTACATTAGTAATTGTAAAAAAGATAATAGGAAATATTGTTGTGTAAATTAATCAAATTTTGTTTAGTCAACACAATGAAAGAACAAGCTGGATTGTGACATTGATAAGGAACAAGATTAGTATCTTGGTATATATTGATAAGAAGCTAAGAATAGATTCCAAAAATATAGTTGCATAACTTTTCCCATCATAGGACAACCCCAACATCAAATGGATTGTCAATGTTGAGAGATAAACTAAGAAAGAGAAAAATATAACAAAAATTACCAATAAGACATAATCTCAACTAGTGTTTCATACCTTCTATGAATAAGCTAGTGAAGATCAACATAAAAAAATGCATTTTCATCCTAAATAAATTTCAAATTTAATCTTTAAATTAAACATATGTTAATAGCCTCATTGATAGCCTCATAAAGAATATGACTATAACATTCAAAGAGTGTATTTTGATGCCCATGGATATTACCATGGGTAAGAAATCAAATGTGAAAATAGTTTTTGAAAGTGAAGATGAAAAGACAGGATTCTAGATACTTGACTACCAACATATAAAGTAGGCTACTAAGAAATTACTTCAAATAAACAATTAAACATAGTTATTCATTAGTGACTTGAAGAAAGGTAATGTTTGAAATAATTAAAAATTAAATTTTAATTATAATTCTATAACTTGAAAAATTTTAATTAAAAATATAGACTAGCTAGAATTATGTCACCTAGTACATCAATAAATATCATAACAAAAAACTACAAGGATGTAAATGATAGTTAAAAGTTTTCCTACATACCATGTGAGGTTGAATAACTTTAACATGCAAGAAGCTACTGCTATTAGAATAATATTTCTTTTGGCACTTTTGGGAAAAATGTGGATGAGAATATAACTAGAGCATTTAATGGATTAAAAAATATTTTTGGGTAAGAAGTTAGTGATTAATTACTGAAGTTTTCTCTTTGTACCATTCTTTATATTATACTAATACACCACTTGAACTATTGATAAATGTTCAAAATATTCTCTAGAAGAGTGTAAGATATTTTGACAAATGTTAGATGATTGTTATAATCTTTGAAATGAGGTTTTTGAATTGTTCTATATAGGATAATTAGAAAGCTACCCCACATATATCAATCGATGAGGTCTTCATAGAAAATAGTCTCAAGATTCTAACCCTTAATTTGTTCCAGTTAATTCATGGATTAGTAGAAGATGAGCATAAGAATGTGGTTAACAAAATAAAAAATAGAAAATTATTATTAATGAGTTTAAAAGTAAAGATAAAAAAATAAAGATAAAGATTATAGAGCTACAAAAAATGGAAGACTATTACAATGATTTAAAATGACTTCATGCATTAAGGATGGCGCTTGTGGCATTATACAAAAAATATGACCTTGAAAGATTAAGAGATCTATAGCTAAAAATAAATAAAAGAAGTATTATATAGATTAGAAAATGATTAATAAACTCTTTTCAAGAAGTTGATTAACAAAAATTGGTACTTACTTTAGAGGCATAATCTGTATTATTTTGACATCTATACAAAAGATCATATGATAACCCTAATGTAGAACTAAAGGTTATGTAGAAAGGATTCTTGGTTTACTAGCATGCAATGAAATATTTAAGCTTATGTCTCTACAATATTAGAGATGATCTTGTAACTACTTGTAAGAAAATTTCATTATATATCTTGAACTTCGAGAATATGCAAATAGCAAAGCCAACTCCATTGTTTAGGTCACAATTCAAGCTAATTTAGTAAACTATACTAATTGAAATGACTCTCATTATAAATATCATGGATGATCATTGACATGTTTTGATTAGCTTCTATGAGAAGTACATGAAAAGTGTTCTATAATGTACAAGCCTAAGCATGAAAAAACGTTATTACTATATTAAGACCTAAAGACACTTGGTAGTTTTCTTCACTTTTGGAACAATAGTGTTTTACTACTTTGAGGATACTGATAAGTATGGATGTTGTAGAAATAAAATTGAATTATGTCATGGTGGTCATTTATCACTAAAAATATTGAAAAGGTGCAAGACATAAAAGATTTCTGTTTCAATTTAGAGAAGAATTATGCATTATGGGATCAAACACTAGAATTATTCTCTTTGCAAGGAATTGATGATGACTACTTTGTGAATATTGTATGTATATACTATGGTACCAACCTTCTACTAGAGTTAAGGAAAATACAATTACTTAGAATAGTGTCAAATATAGATAACTGAAGAGGCTATGTTATTATGAGACTTGTTAAAGATCACATTATGGATAACTTAATGGGTGATAAATCTATAAAGTCTATTGATAATGTATAAGAAAGAGAAAAAATATTTTTGGTAGTATATCATGGACACATGTAAGGTTCAAAAAAATTAGGATTAACATTTACAACATAAAGTAGCATTAAGTGATGTACTATATTATGAAACAATTTATACTATTAACATAATTCTAAGTTTCGAAGACTAATCAATCAACCTTTATAAATTATCAAAAAATGGAAAGAAAGCTATAGAAGATGATGATGAGGAAAATGAAGTTAAATAGTTCCTATGTAGAGAAACTTTCTTGGATTATGATGTTACTAACTAGGCTATAGCAATGAAGGTAAGATTTTAAAAATTCATTTAAAATGATTACATAATAGAATGAAATAGGAAATACATGCTAGAATCTTTTTGATGACATTGTCTAAATAGGTACTTAGTGATTTTTAACCTCTAAAATTCTATAAGTTATTAGATGTACTTGAACTAGCAACACATGGAGGAAGAGGTGTTGTTAATATGTCAAATTTTGTTGCAATGGAACTAGAGCATGCACTATGTTAGGTAAGAAAATCAAAGGTAACTATGAAATTTTAATTTAGAAATAGTATCATTATGCTATATTAGGATAATGAATTTGAATAAACTTCATATAACTTTAGAAAAATTGATTGAAAAAGCCATGAAAAACATGACATAGACAAAGGAAACCGTGGAAATGGATGTTAAGAAGCCTACAAGTACTATCAAAGAAACAAAGGTAAGATCATACATGAATATATTCATCTTAAATTTTAATATTCATATTATATGTCTAGAAATATTAATGAGATTTTCTTGTAGGAGGGTGAACTAGGAAAAAAAGAAATGGTTGGCTAAAAAATCAAGATAAAAGCTCAAGAAAGGGGAAGATGGAAAATAATTGACAAAATAGATATATTAGAACATAATGGATTTATTATTACATTTCAATTAAGTATTTTTTAGAATAAATGTTAATATCAATGTATAATCTTTTAACAAGATTCTAAAAAGGATACTTTAACGTCAATGTTACATGGTAGAGACAAGGTTCAACAACAAACACCAAAAAAGATAAGTAAGTTTAAAAGAAACATACATTTGAATGTAAATCCTATACAAGCATGAATAATTTAATTTTTGTAATTTTACTATTTCTTGATTCCTTGAATTGTAGGTGAAGAAAACCACAAAAGGAAAAGATGTTATTCAAAAAATATCAAGTATCCCATACTATATTTTCATCAACTTGTATGCTTTCTATTTGGTAAATCTAGTTGTAAAATTTCACCACTGAATATGATTTTATCATTTTATGTAAGTTTTGGATTTCAAGTAACTCTAATTATTTGTATAGATATCATAACACTAACATGATATAGTAAATGCTAGTGACTTCATAGATGGGTTGTGTTAAGATAGGAAAATTAACAAACTCTTTTATCATAGCATAACCATGGTATGATGAAGAAAATATAATAAATATTATCATTGTATTAACTTGTACTTGTAGCATAGCACAACTACACACTAATAGCAATCCTAAACATATAAGCCTATCAAGATAGCACACACTATGAGAAATGCTAGTCACTTAGTAGACAGATAATGTTAAAAAGTAACACTAATAAAGTATAGTATCATATCATGATTGTGTTATGATGAAGAAGTTACAAAAAATAATTTTTATTATGTACAGTTTCACTTGTAGCACACCCCTATTGTACATTAAAGAAATTTTTTTTTAATTTGTTCATTTACACTCAAAAGATAGCTTTACTATGTTCCAATAGCATTCTTATTCAATTAAGCCTACCATAGCATGACCACACCATGATAAAAAATTCACAATAGAAAATTCTCACTATGTTCATTTTTACTTGTCGAATGGCCTTATTGCATGTCAATAGTAATCCTTAACACTTAATACCATTATGCTATAACACTACTAGTTTCATCATAGCAATATTGCTTTGTAATAAAGAGCATGTCTCACATCATAGTGCAATAGTGCTATGATGTAACCAACATCATCAAAGTAGGTGATGTGCTACTTAAAGCATGTAACATACAAATCCATTTCTATATGGTAGTTATATAACATTCGTTTTGTACATATGAATACTAATATTTAATGAATAAAACCAAATGATTTTTTTCTAATTAGTATCATAATAAATCAATAATGCACAGTGAATATAAATAGAATTAGAGATGTAGTGAATAATAATTTTTATGAAAAAATATAATACCATTTTATTGTTAAGTAATATTAATTACTTGCCTATTGATGAGTGGAAAGGTACCCTTACACTTAACCATACGAATACGAGCATTTCACGCGTGATCCGGTCGAACTTCAAGGACTAGGTGCTTATGCACCCTAATGGAACACTTAGGGTTAATCAATTTTTGTCTTCCCAAACTTACTTGTATTGTCACAATTGTATGGTTAAGTAAGCTTGAGGTATATGATTTTTATAGCTTTTGGTCTTTTTATGTCTTCTGCTAATAAAGGAAAGGAGAGAGAACTAAGTGACTAACTTACGGTAACTATTCATTAACTAGTTTCTAAATGTTCCTAACACCAGTGTCCGTTCCCACTTGCCGTAAACATCCTAAACCAATGCAATGCTGCTGGGATTACGAAACGCTAATCATTACTAGGTTACCAAGAGCTACATGCATGCTCGAAGTGGTCGTATTGAGTGTATTTAACTAAGGGGGTTGAACATTGAGAAAGATATTAATTAACTAGAAAAGCATTTAAACAATCATTAATTACTATTTAGCTTAATCTATATGCTGCAAGGTTTATCATAAAGTTTGTCTTTATTTCTGTATACAAAATTGTGCTTAGGTACAAATTGCTAGAATAAAGATCCATTCACTCTATGACTCCTACTGCGGGCACACAGAAATAATTCTAACTCTAGAATAACAAAACTGCAAGAATCTGGCTAAGGGTCTAAGTCTAACTAATTGGATCCAAGGGTGCTGCCTCTTATTTATAGAAGATGAGGTAGGACGTGATATCACGTGGAAGATGCGATATCGTGTACGTGATATTGTGGCTCATCATACNAAGATGCGATATCGTGTACGTGATATTGTGGCTCATCATACCTCCATGACTGAATGAAAACGCGTCCTCAAGTTCCTTACAAAATATTGGGAAGGTATGGGATTATTGACTTGAATGACAACTAATGGTGAATGGGATGATGTGTGAATGGATCAATCATTACAATACATGAAAATATTAGTGTTCATGACTACAAGAATGAACACTATATAGAAATGACATCTAGCCTTATTTGGCAGCTGAGAAAGAAGAGAGAGAGAGAAAAGAAGAAGACGTGTTGTTGTCGATGCTAGGATTGCACCTTCTGTTGTTTATCCATAACCACGCCATCAATCTTGTTCCTTGCACAATTGTTCCAGCACCAGTCCATCCTAAGTGTTTCCTCCAGGTCTAGTCCATTGTTGTATGATTGCCATCTACACACACAACACAGTCACATATGAGCAAGGATAAGTAAATTGCAATAAATTTGATACCTTGCCTCAGTGTAAGGTCCATTGGCTGAGTTGTGATATGGCTAATACAGATTCTAGAGATATAACATTGGTGACTACCCAAGGTGTAGGGGTTAGGAAAATTGAAAAAATTGGACCAAATCTCCCATGACTAAGAGCGATCCTCCGGTAGCGATAGAATGGAAAAAGATAAGGAATGAGAAAGATGGAGAAAAAGAAACAACGACAACATTGATAAAATGGATGTCAGAGATGGGAATGAACAAAACAAATGTTGATTATAGAAATTTTTAAGGGAAAGAAGTTAATTGATGCACCAAATAGGAATGCTAGTGGATCCTCCCCAAAGTAGGCTCATGCCCTTAATGCCCTAACAATCCCACTTTCAAAGAGTCCGTAGGCTTTGGAAATGTCATTTGGAAGCAAGAGTTAAAGTCTTAACCACAATAATTTACCAAAAAGAAAAAAATGCATCAACCAAAATATATACTACTAATACAACTAGCAATGAGGTGGAAAACGAAGAAAGAATGATGAGGAGAAGAGAATGGAATGGAGTCCCAAGAACAAGGTGGTGTATAGTCCCTTGTGTATTAACAGTTAATGTGACTGAGTAGATCTCATTCCAAATCTATCCTCAAACAATCCACATCCAATGACTTCACATTAATACACTTGGCCAATCCATCCACTTGAAGTAACAAGAATGCTTCCACCAAAGAGTCACCACCATTCCGAGGAAATGAGAAAGGGAAAAGTAGGAAGCAAGAGAGGGACTTAGTTAGAGGGAACATGTTTGTTTAGTTCCATAACTAGTGCTTGTAGCCCAGATGATTATTTTGTCTAAGGGATGTGCTTTGAATTCTCACTGTTTCTTCTTTTTCTTTTGTGTGAGAACCACACCATGCAAAGACTTATTTTTAATGGAGCAACGTCGGAATGGTAAGGAAAAATCAAGAAGAAAACATCCAAGCACCCAAGAGAATAACTAGCACAAATGCATCAAATCCCCTTGAAGTCACATCCTTTTCAGTCCTTGATTCCTTCCTTAGTTTGAGAAATGGCCAGTCACCAATTTGTTAATAGTTTTATTATTAAAGAAAGGGACTGTACAATTCCAAGCTAAGAGAGACCATAGAAATTCATGGATGCATGGACGACGTGAACTCATTACCTATTATATCAAAAGAACCATAACTTAGTATCAGAATTATAACTCAAAAGTAAAAACCAAACATTAGCAATCCATAGAATACAGTTCATACCACCACTAGGAGCACTTATTAGGTGACAAATCTAACAAAATAAAAACAACCAACAAAGACAAAAATAAGAACAAAAACAAACAAAACAAATAGTCACACAAAGAAATGAAAAAGTATAAACCATGTTGTAAAAGAAAAAAAACAAGAAAAGTTAACAAAATTTGTAAAACAAAAATGTGTAAAAAAAAACTTAAAAAGGAACTAAGGGCTCAATTAGTTTCATGCTCTTTAGTGAGTTGCTCTCTTGATCAACTATTAGCCATTGGGTGTCTTCTTGTCATGTGGCTACTGCATACAGGTACTTTTGTATATCAATGTCTTGTGCACACTGGTTGCATGTAGGTAATGCTAAACTTTGTACAACCCATGATTTCTACAAGCAATTGCACCCTGTATCACTGTATGCGATGCATGGAACCTTCTTCTTCTCGATCTTTCCAAAAGTGTTTTCCTTAGATATTTCTAGGGAAAGATCATAGATTCCTAGGTGTGCATCTATAGTACTTAGCCATGCCCTTCCCATTATTATTGGGAAGTTCCCTTTACTGTTATTCACTTGTATGACTAGGAAATCAGCTGGGTACGACCACCCACACATAGTGGTGATGATGTCCTCCACTAGTCTCAAGGGAATAGTGATGGATTGGTCAGCCAGCTCTAGGAAAATATTACTCTTCCTTAATGGAGGCAGGTTCCAGGCTTTGTACATTTCTTGTGATATTAAGTTGACTCCAGAACCTGAATCTAGAAGAGCTTTGCATGGCTCATTCCCAGTGATTTGGAGATAGATTAGGGGGCTTCCAGGATTAGATAATTTCTTGAGAAGGTCACCAACCTTAATCCAGTCAGTAATGACATGTGTTAACATAACTGTATGCGTTGAGCTCGGTGTTTGGCTCGAAGGAAGCTTTGAAGCCTTATTTGATGGGGAGGCATTTAGAGGTTCAACCGCTTGTGGTTGTAAGGGCTTGGTTGGACTGTTGGCTTTGAAGAAAGGTCTTTTCTTCCTATGGTTGTCAGAACCAACAACAAGTTAAGGATTTACAGCCCTTATGGCATTACATTTCTGTGGTTGAGTAGGGAGTTCCCCTTGCATTGTTGGAGTGGGTGGTAATGGAGCTATCGGTGTGAGAGCTGTGGATGGATTTGAAGGATGGTATGTTTGTGGGTTATCTTCCCTAGGAGAAGGAGTTCTATAATACTCATGGGCTTGGTAGTGATGTTGTGGTGTAACATGACTAACAAAGTCACATGGAGAGATTGGATGCTGTACATAGTAGCCATATGGGTTAGGTTGTTGGTAGGGGTATTACTGCCTTGGTGGTGGCATCCCCCATGACTGTGGGTATTGCCACTATTGATGTTTCTCAATGGGTTTTGGTGGAGTTCCACTTGGATAATATGTTGAAGGTTGGTGGAACTACCTTGGGTTACCTTGGGGATAAGGTAACCGTCGAGGTGTTTGCCATTTATTTAGTTATGGGTTGAGTGCACACACCCTAGACTCTTGTAGATGTGAGATCACTGGGCAACATATCTTAGGATGGTCATATTGGCATATTTCACATCCACCATCAGTGTTAGTGTATGAATCCACAACCTCTTCTATGATGACTATTTTACCCTTACCCTTGTTACATGGATTTTCCACTTCTCTCTTTTTCTTTTTGTCATGGTCACTACCTCACTCCCTAGGCTCCTCTACAATTTTAAGAATAGTTTCAAACCTACTATCCAGGGAGTTCCACATTTGGTCTACCTTTGCTGATACTTCTATTATTTTCCTATTCACCATCTCTTCGAGTTTTGACTCTTCTTCCTCCTCNATTTTCCTATTCACCATCTCTTCGAGTTTTGACTCTTCTTCCTCCTTACAAAATCTCACTCCCCTTTTTCGGAGGGAAGGATCTTGGTTGTATTCTTCTGCACTTTCTCTCTTTCATAGCTCACCTTCTTCTTTGGCTACTTGCTCTAGAAATATATAAATTTGATGAGACCTAAGCTCCGATAACCTTCCTTGGACATACGTCCCAAGGGTTCTTCTTATTTCATGCCTAATTCCATGCACGAGATGTTGTAGTTGATCTTGCTGCGAATAACCATGGCTAGGGCAACGATGTAATAATGTGTAATAGCGGCCCATGACAACATCCAAGGGTTCATGATTTCCTTGCTTCCATCCTTGGATTTTCTTCCATAGGTTAGACACTTGGGAGTACATTTGGTACTTATCATTGAACAATTCTAACATTGTACTCCACCTTTGAATGGATTCTAGTTCTAAAGACCAGTACCAGCTTTCAGCTTCTTTCACTAGTGTCCTTGGGAACAACTTCAGTTTTTACCATTTTTTTCGATGTTTTGCAAGGTGCATGCATCATGGAATGCTTGTAAATGATTTTGAGGATCAGCATTGTATCCCCCTTCAAATCGTGGGATGTTATTCATGTCTAGCCTCTTGATCCTACTATCCTTTTGGTGCCTTGTTGGAATTCTTATGACCTCCGTTATATCTAGCATGCCTCTAGTTGTGAGTAGGAGTTCTTCATGATCATCTCGTTCATAGTGTCTATGGTTTCTACGTGGTTCCCTACTCTCCCTTCTTCTATGCCTTGATTCCTTAGAGTGCCCTCGTCCTTATTCTCAACTATCTTGTCAATGTTTTTCACTTTGTTTTCCCTTATCCTCACGATTGGTTTCCCTATGACTACGTCCAGAAACTAAAGGAGAGGGTGAAGGTGACAATGAAGGTGAAGAAGAAGGAGAACCATCACTATGATGATGTTTTCTACTTTCTCTTCGATGGTCTTAGCCTTGATCGTGATCACGATCAGAACATCTGTCCTTATCATGTGTTTGTGTTTCCTCTTTGAATACTTCATGTTCGTGGGTATCAGAATCAGGGTTGTGAATAGTGGAGTGAAGGTTCTGATACACCACCTCTTGACCAGTGTTAGAAGGAGGAACATCATTTTTTGGAGAACCTGTTGGAGTAGGTTCATCGTCCTCAATTTCACTCAAAACGTGCAGAGCATCATGGGGCCATTTACCCTTCAAGGATGTATGGTATCTCTCCTGTCGCAAGTCCCTTTGACGTTGCGCTTCTGTGGGATGATAGTCCCTTGTGTCATGATCACCTGCAACGTATTCTGCATATAAAAG